>JAJLXU010000001.1:0-162288 GCA_030571545.1 Zygosaccharomyces gambellarensis
TTTTTTTTTTTTTTTTTTTTTTTTCTCTCATGATTTGATCTCATAGATAATAGTCGGACCATGGTTTATTGAAATCATGGGGTCCTTCTTGCATCTGACTCACCATTGTAAAATTACATAATAGGATTTACTTTATATGCAAAGGCATTATCGCATATTAGCTAAAAAGTCCGAAACATCCTGAATCACTCCGAACGGATGTAGTTTCCTAATTGGGTATCTCCGAATAAAAGGAAATATATCTATTTTAGGTAAATGTTTAGTATCACTTTATACGCTATAGAATTACCCTAATAGGAACTCTCTCTTACAATAGTAGTATGTACCAAAACAGAAGTTATGTTTTCAGGTGGTGAAAAAGTTCAAAGTTGAAATTTATTGGAATTTGTAGAAACGATTCGATAAGCTGGGTAAAATTGAAAAAGGGATTCTACAAGATAATTTGGATTTCTTTAAATTACCTGATTTCTCTCTTGGTCTCACAATCTCACATTATGCTGAGAGGATCTACCCGATTATATTCTCAGGTTGCCAATAACTCATTTCGCCTGTCACAGCTGAATAATGGTCTAAAAGTAGCTACTTCTAGCACGCCAGGTCATTTCAGTGCATTAGGTCTGTATGTTGGTTCTGGATCTCGTCATGAAACGAGGAATTTGAAAGGTTGTACTCATATCCTTGATAGACTTTCCTTTAAATCTACAGAACATGTAGACGGAAGGACTATGGCAGAAACTTTAGAATTGTTGGGTGGTAATTATCAATGTACCTCCTCCAGAGAAACCATGATGTATCAGGCATCTGTTTTCAATCAAGATGTGGATAAGATGCTGAAGTTAATGACCGAAACTGTCAGATATCCGCTGATAACACAGGAAGAAGTTGACGAGCAAAAACTGACGGCACAATATGAAATTGATGAAGTATGGATGAAGCCTGAAATGATTTTGCCTGAATTGTTGCATACCACTGCATACTCTGGGGAAACATTAGGTTCACCACTGTTATGCCCTCATGAATTGGTACCCTCCATTTCCAAATACTATTTGGCAGATTATAGAAATAAGTTTTACAATCCTGAAAACACCGTAGCTGCATTTGTTGGTGTATCTCACGATCAAGCCCTAGAATATGCAGATAAACATTTAGGTGATTGGAAGTCTTCGCATCCACCAATCACAAAGGCACCAGCGGTGTACCAAGGTGGTGAGACTTGTATCCCACCTGCACCAGTATTTGGTAATCTACCTGAACTTTATCACATTCAAATAGGATTTGAAAGTTATCCTATCGATCATCCAGATATTTATGCCGTTGCAACTTTGCAGACCTTATTAGGTGGTGGTGGTTCCTTTAGTGCTGGTGGGCCAGGAAAGGGAATGTACTCCAGACTGTATACGCATGTCTTGAACCAGTTCTTTTTCATTGAGAATTGTGCTGCTTTTAATCATTCGTACTCAGATTCAGGTATTTTTGGCATTAACGTTTCTTGTGTTCCCCAGGCAGCCGCTTATGTAGTGGATGTTATTGCAAGGCAATTTTCTAACTTGTTTGCAAACAAGAAATATGAACTAACCGAAGAAGAAGTCACCAGGGCTAAAAATCAGCTGAAGTCCTCCTTATTGATGAACCTAGAATCTAAATTGGTAGAACTAGAGGATATGGGTCGACAAGTGCAACTCAATGGTAAAAAGGTACCAGTACAGGAGATGATTAAAAATATTGAAAAACTAACGCCAGGTGATATAAAACGTGTGGCAGAGACGATATTTACAGGAAAAGTGAAAAATTCGAGCGGCTCTACGGGTAAAGCAACTATCGTCATGCAGGGTCAAAGAGAAGCATTTGGTGATGTAGAAACAGTACTAAGACAATATGGTCTTGGTAACTACCCAAAACTCGAGGGGGGTTCAGCTCCAAAGCCAAGGGCTAAAAGGTTGGGCTGGTTTTAAGACCTACAAACACTCTAGAGACCGCGCTTTCTCGCGTACATACATTGTCTTCCTCGTCGCATATTTTAATAATACAGCTTGTAAATAAGAAAAAAAAATTAAAAACCTCATAATTAGGTAATTAATACTATTATATTTATTGAAGACCAAACTTAATTCCTACTTTATAGATATCTATTTTCCCTTTCATCCTCTGTGCAAACATCAAATGAAAACCTCCTCGGTATGGGTAGCCCTTGCATTGTTCCTACCGGAGGCTAGCGTGTCATATCTCTCTTTCCAAAAAGAAATCTCTTTTTCCAGTCCCTCTACTTTGTTCTGGTAATTAGCATTATCACGCACGCATTTTTTCAGATCCATTTCTTGTTTCGAAATATGCTTCTCCATAAGCGTTAACTGCTCATTGTACTGTAGCATCCTCGAATCAAATTGATCTTTGTCATTGTTTGCCAAATCGATCATTTCAGCTTGATTGGAATTTTTCTCTTTCAAGCTTTCGATGATTAATTCGAGATTTTTTACACGCTTCATCTCTTCATATTTTTCCTGGGTTTCCTTGGTTGCCAAATTTTCCAATTCATGCATCTTGGATAACCATGCATCTTTCTCGCTAGTATCCGCAAGCTGGGTTTCCAAAAACTTAATTCTGTTGCTGGCCTGATTATTTATCTTTGCAAGTGCTTGACTTTCTTCATTAAGCTCAATAAATTTCTGCTTTTCCTCCCTGAGCGTAACCTTCAATAAATCGACATCATCTTGCAACTGTTTGACCAAAGATTCGTTTCTAGCATTTTGATCCCTTTGTAATCTTAGAGTGTCTTCCAGATAACTCACATTATTAGCGATGTCATGATTCTCCTGCAATGTGTTTTCGAAGCTTGCTGTCGACTTGACAAGTTCGTTTCTCATATTTTCCAACTCAACCTCGAGTTGGTTTCTGTCTCTAGTGACTGCTTCGATAGTTTCAGCCAAAGTATCCGCCCTCAACATCATTATCTCGAGTTTCTTCGTAAGATCCTTTTCGGCGGCATCGGCGATATCTCTTTCATCACTCAAAGCGGCTACCACCTTTTCGTAGTGCTGAACTTGCCTCAAAAGTTCATCAAGTTTGACTTCAGATTCACTGGCTAATGATTCTAATTGGTATTTATACGTTGAAATTTCTTTTTTCATTGCAGTCTCTGATTTCACGGAGGTGTCAATTTCTTCCTTCAAGCTATCAATAATCGCAATTGATTGAGCATCTTCCTCTTTTTTGGCTAATCTTTCTCTTAGATGTGTCAAATCAGCACCAAACATTTGGTTGATGTCCTGAAGTCTCTTTAGCTCAAGAGAAGCACCTTGTAATTGCATTTCCAGCTCATTTTTTTCTGTTTCTCTTTGCCAAATCAATTTATCCTTCTGTTTTATATGAGCCTTCATATTTTCAATCACAGCTGCCATACTCTTTACATCTTCATCGGCCTGTTTTAATGCATGGACGTATTCTCTGGACTTAGATTCGGTGTCATGCAAATCAGCGACCATACTATCAAATTGTGCTCTTTGTTGTCTGATAGTAGCTGACAACATTTGATTTTGTCCTTCTGTAGAATGGAGATCCTTCTGCAGCCTGTCAATTTCAGCCGTTAGAAGGGACTCTCTGGCGGTAAACTGCTTGATTTCGCTGTTTAAATTGGCGATCCTTTTATTAGAATCCGTAAGTATTTCCTGGAGTTTATAGTTTTCTAGTTTGTGGAAACGCACTTCATCTGCATATTTAGAAACGTTGTCTCTGTTTGTGAAGATGCTTCCTGGTAAGTTTGTCCTATCCTTCAGCGGCAATTGCCGTAATTTATTTTCTAGAGACTTGGCCCGCTCTTCACTGGCTTCATACTTCAATCTATAAATATCTGAAGAGGAATCTGATCTTTGAATTTGGCTGAATTTATTATGCAGAGCGGCAACGACGTTTTCGGCGTCGTAGCGAGCTTTGGTCTCAATGTCAAGTTGTCTTTTAAGATGGTCAACTTCCAAAACCAGTTTTTCCAAATTAACTTCTGAAGGTTTCAAATCTTGGAGTTCCTTATTTAGGTCAACGGATAGATTACTGTTTTGAATGATTTCCTTCAATTTTTTGACTTGAGTGTGCGCTAATTGGGAATCGAAAGATGAGGAAGCTAGTCTTGTTTCGGTGAATCTTAATCTTGAAATGAGATCTTTTTTCTCCTCTATCTGGGTTTCTAAGTTTCTCTTTGTTTCTTCCAATTGGATATTCATTTCCTCGTATTCCCTCATTTCTTCTTCCCTTATTGGGCCAATATCAGACATGGATCTAGAGCTGCTTGGTCGAGAAGAGAGTTTCTGACTTAAGTAGTGGTTGAGTGAGGTTTCCTGTGCTAAACGGTGCTCTAATTCCACAACTTTGGTCTCATCTAGTCCAGAACCGTTTGTCGATTTTCCATTTTCACTCAAAATCTCGTATTCCTTCTCTAAGTTCTGCAATTTAGTCTTGTAGTCCATCAATTGTGCTCTTGTGTCTTTTAACTCTTGAACTACTCGGTTATGCTCAGACACTACATTGTCTCTTTGAGATGTCAGAACTGACATCTCCTCTTGATGTTGATCCATTCTCTCCTTTATCCTAGTGTACTCACGCTCTTTAGCGTTCACATCACGGGTATAATTACTCTTTTCCCTTTCCAAGGTCGAAAGCTTATTATTTAAATCTGTATTTTCCTCCACGAGTGTCTTCAGGCGCTTCATGGCGGCTTCGCAATTTTTTTCTAAGTTGTTCAACTTCAAGTTTAAGTCCTTTTCTGAAGAGCTCAATTTACCTCTTAAAGTTGACATTTCCTTTTCTCTAGCAGCTTCCTCGGTTTTCATGTTCTCCATTTCTCTACGTCTTGCACTTTCAGCGGATTTCAAAGTCTCAATCTCTCTCTTTTTAGCAGATTCTTCAGACTTATACCTTTGTAATTCATCTTGTACAGAAGAATCCCTAGATTTTAGTGATACTAACTCTTTTGAAACTTGAGACTTAGAGTGTTCCAAAGAATGTAAAATTCTGTCTTTCTCTGAAACCAGGCTTTTCAAGTGCTCGACCTGTTTGAGAAGTTCTGAGTTCTTTGATTCCAATTCTTTTACCTGGACTTCACCATCGGTAGAAGACTGTTTAATGCTCGAAAGTTCCATCAAAGCCTTTTCATGTTGTTCTTCTTTTAGGTGCTTCTCCTGTTCAATTTGTTCTTTCAACTTTTCAGTATCTTCCAATTTTTTTTGCAAAGAGGACTGCTGTGTCATGGTAGAATTTAGTTGTTCTTCGTGGTGTTTTAATTTTTCCACCTCTGCTACCAGTAATTTGCGAACTTCCTCAAGATCTTTGGCAGTAGAAGACTCTGTGATTATAGCCTTGTCTTTCTCCTCTGAGGTAATTTTCAACTTCTCTTCCAATTCTTTGACCTGCTTGGCAACTTTCTTTGATTTTGCAATATCTTGTGAAGAACTTAACAGCGGTTTTATTCTCAGGTAGAGATTATACCAAGGATCCTGCATCATTTTGTTGTAAGATCTAAAAGTTTCTCCTAAAACCCTTGCCGCCCTCAATTTCATTAACCTTTTGTTGGTTTCAAGACGTATCTGACCACCACGAATATGGGAATTGAGTTTTATAGCAGTGGAAAAGATTTTTTCCTCCTTCCTAGACTCTAAATCTGCTAAAACACCGGCTTTGAAGAAAAGCTTCGTAGTCCCTACCTTGTAAAGAGAAGGATCCAAATGTAATGTTGACAGTAAAAATTCACTATTTTTCTTAGCACTGTGAGAGATTTTATAATCGTCAGCCAGGATTTGGTATCTTTGATAAAATTCTTTAAAAAAAATACGATTGGGGTATCCCTCTCTTGCAATTCTTATCCCTTCTAAAACACCATTGCAACGTAATTGATCCAAGATCAGTTTTTTATCAAAATCCTTTGCCTTTTTCTTGTTATTGGGAATTATACAACGTGCAAAGTGTGGATTTGTTGATGACAATTGATCCAGTAAGGATGATAATTGCTCTCTATGACGTGAAGATGCAGTTCTAAATGATCCACCACGCACTTTTGGTGAATCACAGAAAAAGTTTTTAATCATATCATTGGAGGATTCTGATAGAACACGCAATAGATGATCATTCAATGGATCCTTATTTTTTGACAACCAACCATCGACATTATATTCGACATCACCTGCATAATGTTTAAGTATAAAACATGCAGGTTTTTTGGCTCTTTTAAACTTACTAGATTTTTGGTCCCAAGTAGATAGTAATTTGGAAAAAAACGAATCATCCGAAGATTTCGGTAAAATCGATTCTTCATCCAATAATGATAAAACACCCGCGGGTGGACCCTTTTGTTCGATTAAATTGATAGTTGATTGTAAATCTTTTCCGTAATCAACATAATCCCATTGAATGTTCTCCTTCAAATACTCATTTTGTTCAAGGACAAACATGTAATGATTGAAAAATTGCTGCAATTTTTCATTGGTATAATTAATGCATAACTGTTCAAACGAATTATTTTGAAAGATCTCGAAACCTGCGATATCTAACAGTCCGATATAATTTGCCGTCATTGAACCATGATCCAAACTACGGTTAATTTTATCAACGATAAAGGCAAAAAGCTTTTCGTAAAGGGTTCTCGATAATGAGTTGAGAATAAATCTCGATTGTTGAGCATTTTTCGATTGGGAAACCCATTCTCTCCCTGCTTTAGATTTTGGCTTTAAAGTAGCCGCCTTAAAATCATTATCTTTGACACCTAAAAGTCTACAAAGAGCAGAAGTGTCATTTTTAATAGACGCTTGTTCCGCTCTTTCCGATAAAAACTCGATATTACCCAAATGAAGCACAATTGATATTATTTGGAAAATTTGGTTTACTTCATCATCCGTGAATCCCATAATCTTAAATGCTGACATTAACTCTTGAAAATCCTTAGAATCATCCACCCCAGGAATTGAAGGGTTAGAATTGCTCAAAAACCGATAATCTTTAATTGATTTCGAGTTCAATTCCAACTTTCTCAATTCTTGTGAGGAAAGACCTTGTAATAACTGGTAAAAAATGTGATAATTCCTTTCTAACGAATGTTGATTGACAATCCTCGATTTTTCCAAAAGATACCATTCAATATGTGCACCATTAATTTTACCTCTTTCATCAAACTCAATTTTAATAAATTTACCAAATCTGGAAGAGTTATTATTCCTAACGGTCTGAGAATTACCAAAAGACTCTAATATTGGATTACTTTCTAAAATCTTCCTTTCGAAACTTTCTTGCTTTGTCGATAAAAGTTTGTCTTCCGAAGTAATTGACGCCAGGTACTGCAATATACGTTTTGTATTTTCCGTTTTACCCGCACCGGACTCACCAGTAACTAGAACCGACTGGTCTTGCTTTTCAGATAGTAACTTCTGGTAGGCTTCTTCTGCAAGCGCAAATATATGCGGCTTATTATCTTCCTTCGGTGACCCATGATAAAGATTAACATATTCTTGTGTATATATCCTTACATTACTGTAGGGATTAATTGCCACCAGAAAAAGCCCAGAATATGTGTAAATTGAATCATCTTGATACCTATTTTCCAAATTGTATAGCACAGATGGTTCATTCAAATGCGTTAACTCTGACATATCGTCAACTTTATCAAAAGTCGATGGATTTACGGGACACACATCCACTCGTGCAAATTGTTTCTCATGACCAAAAACTCGAACTATACTAATGGCTTTCTCTCTGTTGCTTTTATCCGTAACTACCTTTTCATCGACTAATTCACCCTGTACAAACACTTTATCATCGTCTGGAACCCATACAATCGACGACTGGTCAACCATACTGCCCTGTGAAGCTGTCGTTAATGGTTGTCGCCCTAATACTACGTTATTCTGGCTATTTTGTGCAAAGAGGGCTCTTGTCATGACATCCATCCTGAAAATGAATGCTTTATTTAACTCGATTGATCGATCTTGTAAAATACCTGGAATTCCTAATTCTGTGCTCTTGATTGTTTACTCACTCGCTTCTTTTGGAAAGAATATTAGATCCACCTGCAGAAAAAAAAAAAAAAAAAAAAAAAGATCAAATTCGATGGGGCGGGTAACGCTACCTTTCAGCTAAAACGTTTGGTGACAGCCAAATGCTTTACAAAGTGTCCGAAGCTATTGAAGCTTCAAGACCATGGAGTGGTTTCCTTGTATATCTATGGTTTTTCTTTCAAAAGAATATAAAATCAAGCGGCACGTATGTCACATGATCCATAGCCGCTGTCATATTGTACGTTAGCCGCTGAGCCTTTTTCAAAGAAAATAGAAATAAGGTCCAGAAAATCAAGGGGAAAATCCCCCTTCTTCCTGAATTAATGAGACTTTAATGGATCCATACTTTTGCTCCTTATTTGCTAGTCTCGAATACCTTTTTTTCACAGCAACTTTTACGTTTAGTTCTTTAATTCTTACCTTATGCTGAATATAGTTCTAGAAACCTCTAACACCATTACCTTCCATACAAGAGGTAATTCTCTACGAAAAGCAAACCCCGGAGTTTCTACAGGACTTCTGGAACCTTCAAATGGTTCATGTATCACATGCTCAAATAATAACACCACATTATTATAAATGCATTTCTTGCTATATTTCCATAACGTTCGCCGCTTCTAACCGGGCCTTATTCTAGCCACTTCTTCTCATCATAGTTTTTGCTTACCGCCCAGGCCCTGTAACTACCTCGATTTGGACTTTCAGGAATGTTCGAGTGACTACCCTCCGTACACCATCTCTCATATTACCTTACACCTCATAATAAGTTTTCTTTTTTTTCTTTCTCGGCTTCTCGCTGGCAAAGTTATTCTCCGCGATTCTGGCAAACCGACGCAAACCGAAAAAATCGACATGATTCCATTCGGCTCATCGCATCTTGTTACCATTTTTCCCGTATGGCGCTCAGAAAATGAAAAATCGTATTTCCTGCGCAGTACTTAAGAGCTGAAATTTCACTTTGGAGACCGCAGTGATTCTAGAGTAGCACATCAAGTTAAAATGGTATGTCTAATGTGGTGGAGTTGTTTGATTATGGTGTCAGAGAAACCCATTTCCCTTTGATTTTTTTCTAAGCTTATGTCAGAACGAGTTACTAACGTTGCATTTCCATTTTGCATTTTAATAGGTTTTAGTTCAAGATTTATTACACCCAACTCCAGCTACTGAAGCTAGAAAGCACAAGTTAAAGACTTTGGTTCCAAGTCCAAGATCCTACTTTTTGGATGTCAAGTGCCCAGGTTGTTTAAACATTACCACTGTTTTTTCTCACGCACAAACTGCAGTGACTTGTGAGTCCTGCTCTACTGTGTTGTGCACTCCAACTGGTGGTAAGGCCAAGCTATCCGAGGGTACTTCTTTCAGAAGAAAGTAATCTGAACGAGCACGTAACCTTTTTGGAAAGACACAAAGAAATAATAATCTAAATCTATGTTTAGTAGTGTAAGAAATATACATTAGCACGTACGAACTGTGATGCAAAGAGAAACACAAGAGAAAAATCAATTAGCCTGAGTGACATGCGCTTCTATTTTTGATGCAACATTTTAGACGTCGTTATGTCTTCGTCATGGTGTTAAGTTTATTGTCGTATATAGATTATAAAATCTACGAATATATTATTATATAGGTAAAGTTTTGTTGTATTCGAAACCGAGATAGTGCGGCTGAACGGAGGGGCCCGGAGTCTTATGTTTCTGGTTTAAAAAGGAATAAATACTATATACAAGATATATTGTAGCTTATGACACTAGTGATTAATAAGTAAGTTATCAATCTTGGTTTTTCTTGTCCTTCTTGCCTCTGTTGCGTTGATACTCATGAGCCAAAACTTCTGCTAGTTTATCAACGTCACCGACTTCACCTTGCGTTAATTCGTTGTAGACTTCAGAAGCTTCACGATCCTGTCTCTTAACTTCTTTTTTCTTCAGTTTTATTAGATCCTTTTCAATTTCTTGGAATTTAGCGACGTTGAAAGTAACAGCACTTCTGGTTTTTGTCTTTGCATCTAACCCCCAGAGATCACCTTTAGCCGCCTTACGAGCGTCGTGATACGTTTCCTTGCCGAATGATTTGGGAACAACCCACTTTTCCAGTTCGCCTGAGGATGCACATAGATCCATTGTGACGTGCCCCTTGCGTTTTAGTGGCTGCTTTATAATCCTTGGCCATGTATCTTGTGTGTTATCACCCAAGGATCCAATACCATAGGTTGTATTTGATGAACGTTGTCTCTCAATAGCTTGTAGAGTTTGTTGGTCGGTTGGGGAACGTTCTACTATTAAATAGGAATAGTTTGGAATTTCATAGTTACGTCCTTGAGGCCTACCTGTACCTGGCTTTGCTAGACCCTTTTTGCCGACACCATCGGTAGGTTCTTGCCATGGTGTCGCTAACATCTTACCCTTTTTATGTTCCATGGTGAATTTTGGCCTTGTAATCGATTTCTGGAAATTACAGAATTTTAAATTTTTACCTTCCGGATACTCGTAATACTGCGGTTTACCTATTTGTAATGGACATTTCCTATGATGTGGACATGGTGCGATAATCTTCAAATGATAGGTGGTCTTTTCGTCAGTGTTTTTTCCCTTCTTGGCAATTGCATCCATTAGTTCAGGTTCGAAATCAAGCTCTTCATCTTTGACAGTACCAAACTGTTGGTCAAGTTCTGCGATTAAATTTTGAGCCTCTTCAACTTCTTCACTATTTGTACCCTTTTCGTATTCTATACTATAGTTCTTAGAGGATCCGCGGCTATAAGGCCTTGGTACTTTACCGTGCTCTTCGGGATAGTTTTCTGGTCTAATCATAACCTGTCTAGCACGAGCGATGGTTTCAAATCCTAATGGATTGCCCCGTTCAACAATAACTAAATGACCACCGGGCGCTAACATATTTAGATAATGCTCTAAGTTGACGTCAATTTGGATGGGGAATCGTTCTTCACTCTTCAATAATTGATGAGTCAAAATAATTAAATCATATTCCCTGGATCCTGGTATAGTGTTCCTCAAATTAGTATTAATTTTAATCTTTTTAGTCATCACTTCACCAACTAGTTCATCATTTTCATTAATATCGTCTTGTGCTTGTGCCTCTTCTTGAGTCCGACTTTCGTCTTGCAACATTTCCTGAGGGGTTTCATTGAGTTGTCGACTCAGTATGATTTTTGCCTTTTTTTCCATATCTAGATGTCCTAAAACTACAGCTTCCTTTAATTCTGGTCGGAAATCATCACCCATAAGATCGTTCAATGCAACCATACCCGTAGCAGGACCGTATCCCACGTCTAAAATTCTCTTTGGTTGAAATTTGGAAATGCCGATTCTTTTCCTTAGTTCAGCTAAGCTTTGATAGATAGACCCATAGTTCTGTAAAAAGATTGATGCAATATGGGAATCAACTTCCATCTTCGTCCTTGTAGGCCTATGAACTTTATTCTGATGCAACTCAACGAAATAGTGAGATGATGATCTCCTCAGGTTGTTGGGGATTTGCAAAGATAAAATATTGTTATTAATAGCTTTGGCAATATTGGGATCAAGCTCTAGTTGACCTCTGTATGTTCTTGCCTGTAAAGTCTGCGGAGTTAGTCTAGCTTCTTGAGAATTTTTACCTTGAGTTGGCTCCCCAGCTTCATCTCTATACTCAGATCCTAAATCTTGAGCAAATAGATCATCTCTATCGATCACTCGAGGATCATCTTTTTGCTGTTCATCTATAATTTGACCATGGTATTTAGCATCGTTAAAATCGAGATTTAATCCTTTGAGAGTCTCCTTTGAAAATGTTGAGTTCAAACGGAGCCCTGGAAGAATCCTAAGACTCTTAGATCTGAACATGGATTTCCTTTGTAACTTTATACCCTTCGAAAGTGTGTTCATTGTTGAGCTCATCGCATCTCAGCTCATCTCTTTTTCATATATACCTATATACAAGACGACATGAAAAAAAGTTGAAATTTTTCAAAGGTCAAGGCTAGTACATAATTAGACTGAATCGAATGTAGATATCGCAAGAGGTTCTAATCTATTCATTTATATTTCGATCAGCCATGGCAAGTGTCTCAGTACTAGTAGCTATTGTTCTGGTATTAATAACAACGGCGTTCTTTACAATTAGAGCCACAAACAGCGGTCTAGTTCCAGTAAGCAATACGACCAAGTCAACCAATAGGCAACCTACTTTTATCATAGCAGGTCCATCAGAAAGTGGTAAGACAAGCTTATTCACATTGTTGACATCTAATTCCTTAAGACCTTCGGTAACGTCATTAGAACCCAATGTAGCACCTGAATTCAAGATCCCGATTGCAACCAAAACCTTCACTGGCAGATTAATGGAATTTCCAGGTCATCTAAAATTACGCAACAAATTATTTGAAACTTTACAAAACTCTAGTAATATTAAAGGCCTACTTTTCTTGGTCGATTCCACTGTAGATCCAAGAGAATTAACATCCACAGCAGAATTCTTCATCGATATTTTACAAGTTACAGAAAGATTCCCTAATGGTGTTGATATATTAATAGCTTGTAATAAGTCTGAATCATTCACAGCAAGACCACCATTAAAGATTAGATTTGCTCTTGAAAAAGAAATTGAAAGAATCATCCTCAGAAGACAAAAATCGTTAGAAACAGTCAATGGAGGTAACGAAAAGACTGAAGATGGTGGGAATTTCCAAGACGAATCACAAATGCTCAATCTCAATTCTAAGGATGGATTTAAATTTGATTCCCTGGAAGGGAATATTGATTCCCTAGAAGGTAGCGTATTGAAGCAAAACATTGAGAAATGGGAATGCTGGATGGATGAAAGAGCGGTTAATTAAATTAAAAGCAAAAAAATTAACGGTAAGTATTCATGATGTCGTGACGCGTCCAATTTCATTATTAAATAGTAATAGGGATCCTAAAAATGTACCTACAAGAGTAAATCCAATAATTAAAAGCATGATGGGTAAGTAGACTGCATATGAACTCGGTAGTGGGAACAGTGCAACTTTACCATCTAATTCAAAGACTGGCAGAATAAGCCATATGATATAATATATAAATGCACTCGTAAGAAGTAGAAATCGACTCATGATAAACTCTTGAGCTTAAATTCTTCTTTTTTCCCTCCTCTTTCTATTCAATGATAGAGTTGTTTGAACAGTTTTTATCTATCAAAAGGTTTAAGTTAGAAGAAATTAGTAGTCTTCATGACTTCTCAATGTAGAGCGGGTGCTATCTACTTCTCCCTCCGATCAAGAATTTAGTAGCTCGTGTGGCGTAATGGCAACGCGTCTGACTTCTAATCAGAAGATTGTGGGTTCGACCCCCGCCATGAGCTCTTTCCAATTCTTCCGTGATAGTTTAATGGTTAGAATGGGCGCTTGTCGCGTGCCAGATCGGGGTTCAATTCCCCGTCGCGGAGTTTTTTTCTTTTTGTTTGCTAAGTTAAATATGTTGCGATGGACTCATTTATGCTAACACTTTAAGCGGCTATATTTTTTATATTCTGTAATGATCAAGTAGATCTCTTTTTCTTGACTTTTGCAGCAGGTAAATGATGGTTTGTACGACCTTCGCGGCTACTTGTTTTATCTGTTCAAACTGCTGAGGAAGAGTATATTAAGAGGCTAAATAGAATGAGAAACTGTAAGGAGTTCTTGGACCGATGCAATTTCAATCAAGCTGAAACTTCAGTGACTAGATCCTTCTCTTCAAGGATTGAATCAAACTCCCCGTAGGTTTGAATCATGTTCAAGAATTAGTACAAGGTAAAAATAGCGATCAAGAAACCAAGAAGGCATGTGAGATCCCAAGAGCAGAATGAATCTTCACAAACCATTTGGTATAAATCTTTTTGGATTTTCTTCAAGATTTTTAGAATTTACCTTTATAACGTATGTAGTTTTTACTTGAAATTGACAAAAATTTTTTTTTTTTACTTTGAACTCTCTTTAAAGGTCAGTTCACGAGATAAACATCGTGAAGAATACAACAAAGTTTAGAATAACGAAATATCCAAGGAAAAAAGAGAGACTACGAGTCCCTTAATTCATCATGAGATGGTCTGCAACGGATTTCCAGGCTTTATATTACTCTATTGAATCTGAAAACTTTGATGATTCGTTGTTTGAAGAGCTTTTGACGGATTTGCAAAATTTAAATCTTAACGAGAACAAATTGAAAAATGCTAACAGTAGGTCTCAATTGGAAACGGGGGAGTTTACTTTGGAGAATGGGAACACTTATAAAGTAAATCAACAGTTTATGGTGGCAGCTGTCAACCTATCAGATGAATTGAATCTCGATGAGTTAGTAGTCTGTGAATTAATATTATCAGATCCTTCTACTAATAGTGGAGAGAATGATGAAGAGTTATCGCTTGTGAGTGCTGGTAAGGTTCAATATTTTTTGAGAAGGCAATTTATTTTACAAATTGTCGCATTTATTGTTAACTGTGCAGACTCTGATAGTCCAGTCTACAAGAAATTGGCATCAAACGGAATTTTAGCATCGAAAATATTAGAATCCTTTAGATTTATACATGTTCAATTGGCAGATATCAAACAATTGGTCAACAGGGCCCAAATATTGGATAACTATACTGCATTGTTTCAACAGAATATAAAATTTAAGAGGGATTTCTTATTAAAGGAATATGATGTGCTTTGTCAAATTCTCTATGGATTAGTTGACAAAAAGACGTTGTTGACGAAAGATCATATTTTAGAAATATTAAATTTTGCATCTGAATTAGACCCCAATGATTTTTTCATAATATACTACTTACCAGCCATTTTACACGCTTTTCACGAACTAAACAACTTCCAAGATACAGAGGTAAGAGATCTCCACTCATATTTTATCAATGAATTGAAAAATGAGTCAATTTATACCAAACCCCTTAAGGTTGCATTAATCTTTGTGTTTTTGACATATTTCATTGGATGGTGTAAGTTGGAACCAAGAAAAAGAGCTGATAACTATGATTTCCCCACAGATGTTGACGAACCGATGACGGCAGCCGTTGAATTGGGTGCTATCGAGCAGTTATTAGTATTTGCAGCTGATACTTCGGAGGTCGCAAAAGATAAAAGTATGGATCTGTTTTACGATTTAAGATCGTTACTAGAAAGGCATATACCAAGGTTAGTACCGAAACAATTGCTTGATAATGAGAAGGAATTTCAACAGAATAACAGCCTCATGATTAATGCTGATAATTCAAACAAGGATAATAAGCTTGCTGCTAATAGTTTCCAACATATTGTCCTATCAGAGCAAGCACGGGGATTTTTCCTTTCAGCGTTCAATGAAGCGCTAAGAACAACTATTGCAGATTGTGCCTTTTTATTAACGAAAATTAAGGATGCAGAAGAAGATTCTTTACTTTCAGGAGAAGATCTTGATTTGGATGACATATCGGTTAAGGCAGATTTAGAAAGATTTTTCCTAACAATATACTTTTTCTATTCTGGAAGACCAGAATTTGCCAAATTGTTTTGGCAGGATAAAGAATCCAATGCATATGGATTTATTGAATGGTCTGCTAAATGTACGGATAATCTCATGAGATCTTGTTTTTATTTGATGATATCCAGTCTTTCATACGGCCCAGGGAATTCCTTAAGTGCTTATCATTATATCGGTAGTAACAGCAGTGTATCGTGGCAAGTAATTGCTCAATGTATTAGTGATTACATTTCAAGAATAAACAGATTGACAGAAAAGGTACAACAAAGACAGCAAGGTCAAGAAACTGAAGAGGTAGATTTAACTGCTGTAGCGTTTGAGGAAGGTTTAAATGAGGAGACAGTGGTATTCATTTCACCACTTTTGACCTTAATCGGGACGGTTGCCCGCAATGTTGATGAAGAAATTAAAAGGTTACTGTCAAATCTTTTCAGAGATATTCTTTTTGAATTCGCCAGACTGGAAACTCCACTAATTGGTGCATGTTTTAAAACATTGAGTGAATTGGTTCCTAAGCTTGAATCAGAAAGGTCTAAATTTTGGTACTCGTTGGATTCCTTTGTCTTTAAGGATACTACAGTCACTTCGTTACCAGATTCTTATAAAGACATTTTCAGTTCTTCTTTAACAAATTTCTCTGAAGTTGTGGGGTTTTTACAACTTTTTAATAAGCTAATATCCGTTGAATCTAAAGACAATAGTGGACATATGGTATTTGGCAAGCTAGCTTTTCCAATCAAGCTAGGAGCAAATTATCGTAAAGCGGGTATATGGCCTTATTTCGACTACATCTTTAATGAGGTATTTGTACACTCTACTAAGCTGCACCACACGTTGTGCGTTAGGTCCATCCAGCTTCCTATACTTCAGATTATTGAACAAGCATTATTCTCGTTTAGTTACAGCGTGATCTTAGATTCAATGGCTGCTGGCGTAAATCTTGATAGATTGGTGGATACAGAAGATTTTTTTACTTATATTCAGGAATGTCCAGCTACTGCGGTCTTCAACTACATCTTCACTGAAAAGGTTTATAAGTGCCTTTTTCAAATCGGAGATATAGGAGTGGATCGGTTATTAATCGATCTAGAAGATAGAGTTGAACAGCTTCAATTGATAGATCTCTCGGTTAAAATCATAAATGAAGTTTTGGCATATCAAGAAACCTATATTGAAGAATTGGCCCCTATTTTTATGAGACATGGTAAGAATGATTATTTTGTACCAAAAGATTTTGGGTTGCACGGGCTACGTTCTTTCTATGATGCAATATTCTTTAATCTACCAACGATAGCACATCTGGGTCTATATGTGGGAGTGAATGACTACCCTCTAGCATCGAATTCATTGCAGATCCTCGACAAGATTTCTTTGCGTCACTCTAGCGAGGATACTCAACTCACAGTAAAGAATAAATTGCTCGTAATTTTTGATTCTGTGGATGAGTCTGCTAGGATTAAAGATGCATTTATTTCCCAGGTAGAAAGACCAATAGATAGTTCAGATATGTTGAAAATCAAGCTGGAGGTTTTAGATTTTATCAACAATAATTTATCTTACACAGATAGAAAGTTCACCGTGGCACACTTGCTTTTAGGATTTCAAGTTACTAATATTTTGTCTGTTGGGCCCAATCTATCGACTTTTATTGGATCTCAAACTTCCCTTTTGAGCTCTCTCATTTTGCTGTTAGAATCATCTTTGCAATCCATGAGTGCTGATAGGATAGATTATGCACCAATGAGACTTGCTGCCGCTGCTTTAGAAATCATTTTGAAACTTTGTAGAAACCCCCTAACCTCAAGTGTGGTGCTGGACTACCTCGCAGACAGGCAACTCTTTGAAAAGCTAATTGAACTGGATTTACAAATTAACAATCGTACTTGTTGGAATGGGAGGATTTTTGATTCTAAGTTTCCTGAGCATATTAAGGATTTTGTGCAGACTGAATCCATTGGGTCTTTACTCTCTTTTCTGGGTTATAGGAACTTTTTCCTGCAATACATGAGTTTGGTCATTCATCACTTGTCTACCAGCGGTAGGAAATCTCAGATCAATTCCCATATCAACCTGCTTACTTCCAATTCAATCTATTCGGCCAAAATGTTTTCTTTTCTGGACACCCTGAACTTTGAAGATATACCACTTGATTATAATTCTATTAAGGGATTGAAATTATTTGCAAATCTTCCATTAAACTTGGAAAAAGTTACATTTAAAACAACATGCTCTGGAAATATTTTTGATTTTAGTGAAACGCAATCTCTAATGAACTTGTCTGAGAGGGTGCATACGACGGTCTCTTTTTCAGATCAACTTATTACTGATGGCTCGACTCAAGTTAACAACATTGTGGAATGTGCTCGAAACGAATCTTCTATTATTCGTTCCTGTATAACAAGTTACTTGAGTCGAAAATATTTCATGGAGCGACAATTGTCCATTTTGCATTCCTGGGTTCAACTTGTCCAGATTATTGTCTCAGATGGTGAACTTTCAGCTTTAACTCGTTCAAACTTTATTTTAGAAATTTTCGGTACGGTTATTCCCAAGATTAATGACTATCTTGAATTCGATATCTCGTTTTCAGAGGAGTTAGTATCGTTGGCGGTATTTCTATATGACGTATATCAGAAGGATCGGATTTCTATTGACAGGTATCAAACTGTTGATACCAGGTTGTACAATTTATTCAAAGTTTGCGTTCAAGGTATTAATTCGCCTCTCTCATCATTTTCCCTTAGATCTGATTTTTATGTTCTCACAAACAATTACCTAGTGAGAGTTTTGAAAGATAGAAATCTGGCTAAACTGGTTTTGCAGGACTTGAAATTGAACTATGAAGTTTTGGTTGAAATCATTTGTAATGATGCAATTTATGGCCAAGGAACCAACAGAATTACAAGCATTTTTCTGTTGGACTCTTTGGTTCAACTGGGCAATTTGAATAAGGAGAATTTCATACTTGACTCATTAGTCAGGAACACCCAATTGCTTCTGATTATTCGTACCATTAAAAATGCTGATGCATTATTGTGTTCTCCATCTGAAAACATTAGTATTGAAGACCTTCTTTATGAATTAACTGCTTTCAAGAGTATACTTTACTTGTTGATTCGGATCGCAGAAAGTAAGAACGGTGCACATGCATTAATTCAAAATAAGTTATTCCAAGTTCTCGGGGATTGCTCATTTTTGCAGATAGATCCGGATTTGGGATTAGAGCTAGTTTTTGATGAAATGTCTGTCAAAAGTTCTAATCTTCTAAGGGTCAACGTCAGTTTGGATAGCCCACTGTTTTTGGGTAAAGAACCCGATGGTATTTCCTTGTTCGAATTATTGGTCCCCGTTTTCCAATTAATATCTGCTGTGTTACTAAGCATGAGTAGTTCCAATCAATCTGTAATCTTTGAAGTGAAGAAACTATTGGTAAAGTTTAGAAAACTTTCGTTGGGTATATTGAAAAGAGATGCTCTGAAAGACATAAATCCCAAATATCGTCCTTCAGGACCAAATTCTGAGGGATTGCAACAAATGGTTAAACTAATTGTAATGTTATGTACATTGACGGGATACCACGGGGAAGAAAAGTTACCTCAGGTATTTTAGAATTGTTATAGATAGATAATTTATGTTCCCATTGAGAATAAATTTCTATATTTTTTCTTTACGTCAGATATTTGAATGACTATACAATTTTTGACATTATGAAAATTGAAGTAAATAAGGGTTATTATACAACTGAAAAAAAAAAAAAAAAATTAGGACAAAATATTAAATAGTTTGATAGATTCACAAAAATTTCATTTGCCTAGAAGCTTTATTTTCTGATCAAGAGCAGATGAATCATTGTCTAACGATTTCAAGGCATCCAAGTGCGAATTGAGAAGCTTGACCAATTGAGTATTTTCATCTTTACCGCTCAAATTTATTGTAGTAGCCTTGTTAAAAGTATTACTGACTTCATTAATTTCTGCAATCAATGAGGACAAATTTAAAGAAAGTGAATTTAAGTTTTCATCTAGAGTTTCAGCTGTCCGATATGCCTGTTGTCTCTTCTGGTCGTTATTGTTAGCGGCAGTTCCACCAGCCGTCGACAAAACATCAGATAGCAAAGTTTCTGTTTTACCTTCATAGTTATCCAAAAATACCTCTAATTCATCTTGCTGTCTTTCTACGTATTGTAGCGATTGATCTATCCTGTTTTGTGTTTGTTCGGCGACTAAAGTATCTGAATATAATTGGCTGATTTGTTCGCCACCTTTAACTAGAGCTTGATCCCACTGATTAACTTTTTTCGAGTATTCATCAAAATGGGTGGCGCAACCAGACAGCTGATCAGTCCATTTAGTTATCAGATCATCCAATGTTTTGTTATCCAAAGAGACGGGTCCGACTTCAGCGGGTTTGCTCTTTAGTGGACCACCATCAGTTGTGGTGGCGGCCTTATCCTTTGCATCTTCCGAGTTGCTATCTTCTTTCTTTGCACCAAACGAAAAACCGCCGCCGGTTGTGGTGTCCTTTGGTTTATCCTTCTCGTCTGTCTTAGCAGCACCGAAGGAAAACCCGCTTGCAGGCTTTGAACTATCAGCAGCAGGTTTGGCACCAAAAGAAAATCCTGGTTTGCTTTCACCAGCTTTAGCTGGTTCCTCCTTTTTAGCACCAAAGCTGAAGGCAGGTTTACCAGTATTAGCATCATCTTTTTTTGGAGCACCAAAACTAAAAGGTGTCTTCTCATTTTCACCAGGTTTATTGGATTCGTCCTTCTTCGACACATTACCAAAGCTCAATATAGGTTTACTATCTGCAGGCTTATCAGCTTCATCTTTCTTCTGGCCACCAAGACCACCGAAACTGAAAGCTGGCTTGTTCTCAACTGGTTTATCAGCTTCATTCTTCTTAGTACCGCCTCCCAAACTGAATACAGGCTTGCTATCAGCAGGTTTCGAAGAATCATCTTTTTTTAGATTGGCACCAAAATTAAACATGGGCTTATTCTCACCAGATTTGCTAGATTCATCCTGTTTGGCTCCAAATGAAAATGCAGGTTTATTTTCACCTAATTTGTTAGAGTCATCTTGCTTGGCACCGAAACCAAATAGAGGCTTACTTTCCGTGGATTTACTAGAATCGTCTTGCTTAGCACCAAATGAAAATGCCGGCTTGCTGGTGGTATCTTTCGAGCTGTTTTCGGGTTCATCTTTCTTAGCACCAAATTTAAATGGTTGTGTTTGAACTGTATCAGTATCATTAGATTTTACATCCTTCTTCTCATCAGCCTTGCCACCTAAATTACCAAATGAAAATGGAGCTGGCTTAGTACCACCAAAGATTGAACCGCCACCCGTTTCTTCCTTTTTCTTTTCTTCATTTTGAGAACTTGTGTTCCCGAAAGAAAATCCTGTACTTCCAGTATCCTTTTTATCAGTTCCAAAACTGAATGTTTTGTTATTATCGTTTGATCCAATGGTAAATGGCGCTTTAGATGTATCATTAGAGTCCGTCTTATTACCAAAAAGTGAACCGGAGGGCTTATTGTTTGCTGTACCCAAACCGAAAGAAGGTGCACTGGCATTCCCATCTTTGCTAACATTAGCACCAAAGCTAAATGGTGTTTTCTTATCGTCACTTGTAGAAGTGATATTGTTATTTCCAAAACTTGCACCCAAACCACCCGTAGTACTATTGGAGTTATTGTTGTTACCAAGCGAAAATCCAAACCCGGCAGGTTTGTTCTCTTGATTTGTAGAAAATGCATTACTACCGCCAGAGAACAAGCCTGGCTTCTGTTCATCCTTCTTTTCGGACGATTGATTGTTGGCAGCACCAAAAACTGAGTTCCCAGATCCAAAAGGAGCAGAATTCGTGTTATTCTTGTTACCTGTTGAAGCAGCGGCAGATGATGATCCAAAGGCAGACGTGCCGCCACCAAATAACGAAGTAGAATTAGAATTACTCTGGTTATTAGTATTGTTATTGGAAAACAATCCAGATCCAGTAGAAGAGCCAAAACTAAACGGTTTCTTGTCCTGAGTTGTGTCGCTCGTATTGCTACCACTATTATTATTATTAGAGCCAAAAGTGAATCCTGGCTTATTACCTACTCCTTGACCAAAAGTGAATCCACTTGATCCTGCACTAGTACCATTGCTATTCAAATTGTTATTATTATTGCTGCTATTGGCTCCAAAACTGAATGAAGGTCCACTATTATTAGAATCTGTATTTTGACCGAATCCAAAACCAGTAGTACTATTGGTATTATTCCCAGATGAAAAATTGAATAAAGGCTTGTTGTCAGATTTGTTGGGAGTATTGAAACTCACTATAGATAAAATGGTAAGATTTCCGTTAGTATCAAATTCCAATTATTCTATCATCATTTTTATTTGATCTTCTTTCCTACTTAAAGAAGACCTTTAGAAGCAAATGAAAGGATATTCCAAGCATAGAACGATGGTCTACATCTAAAGTGAGTAGAATACATACTTATAAAAGACAATTAGCCTTTTGGGGTGATCTGTTTATTCAATTAATTTCACCTTCAAATTGTCCTCTATTAATGTTCAAAGGTCATTTTCCTTCATCTTCAACCGCGTAGAAAGGGAGAGCAGGAAAAAAAAAAAAATCAACAAGTCCGGGTAGCAAAAGTACTTACAATAAGAACAATAATAATACAACTGCCATAAATTTATTGTGCGGTAAAGTATAGAATTAAACGTATTTCGTATTCAGCGTTAAACATGTGTTGCAACATGTTATTTATAAGATGATTAGTATGTATCTATCTTTCCTTTTTTTTGGTATTTTTTTTTTTTAGATGCGCTCTCTCTCTAAGTTATCTAGAACATGATCGTAGGCAACGTCTATAGCTTCGTCTTCTGCTCTCACAGCTTTCAAAGAATCACTAGATGGCTTGGCCTTCAAGATATCTGATCCTGTACCTGCACTTTTATAACTGCTATTGCTGTTTAAACTCGAAGAGCTGCGTTGAGGTTTTATAGGCGTCAATTTTGGTGATAGGGATGCCAGACAAGATGAATTTTTGGAGGGTTTTTTGAAGATATCACGCAAGTGATAGCCTTGGTTATGCAATTCATCAATAATGCTCACCATCTCACCAACATCTGATTTCATCAGGTAGTCTTTAATCTTATCTGTGTTTAAGGATTCGGCAGCTTTACAAAGTTGTTCCTTATCCAGGGCTTCATCATGTTTTAAACCATAAACCGGACCATGTAGATGATAGTTGGGTTCATCTTTTTCAACAAGTTCGACAGTGTCATCAGCTTGAAGCTCTTGTTCTTGACCTGCTTCCACTTCCGCACGTCCAAAGGGCAACAGCGCAGAATGAGCCGCATGGTCTAGAGGTGGTGTGGGAACCATATAGGATGGATCTAAGGTTGGGTTCGAATGGCTCTTATCAGATAAAGAAGGACTGCCTGATGGTTCCTGATAGAATGAGTTATGATCTTGACTCTGAAGGACTGATTGTTTCCTTTCTTGCAGAAGTGTCAATCTTTTGTCCAGATTTGCATCTACAAAACATAATCTGATCAAAGCTTCCTTACCTTCCACGCTTAATTCTCCTTGGATCCTGATAGCAAATAAATCCTTGACCACCTTACCGATTTTACTCCTCACGACGTTGACTTTCTGTACATATTTTTGAACCAATACATGGTAAAGTCGCTCATCCTCAATCTTTTCCGTGAGTAATTTAGACAATTCCTCCTGTAAGCTCGAGATCGGAGCTTTTTCGCCATTATATTCACCTCCACTACTAGCTCTAACTCTATTCAGTTCATTATCGACGTTTCTCATTGTGTACAGTGAAACTTTCTTTTTGATGTTAGGAGGCATTCCGGTATAATCCACATCTAGAGTGATTAGGGAGGGTGATTTTTTTACGGCGTCTGCTAAGGCCTTATATGACGCAAGATCAAACTCGGTGCCCAACATTGACAAGTAGTTCAATCTTGTACAGAGGGGAAGAGCTTCTGCCAAAGTGACAACGGAAGTGGGAGCCAATGACTCATAATCCAGATGTAAACGAGTTAAATTGACACAGACTGGTAGACAATCAATCAAAGTATTGATACAATGAGGGAACATCTTAGGATTATTGGAGATGTCCAAAAACTTCAAATCTTCACAATAACAGAGCAAACTCATTAACTTTAAAACCTCATTAGTCTCACTCACATCGCCAGCATCCACTTCTAACCCTGTACAATTTAGCGAAACATAACGGAAGATATTTCTTTCACGTTTATTGTACACCTTATCCCAAATTACATCGTTTAAGGCGGAAATTTTACCTTTCAAATTATTAAATCCTAGATCAAGACCTTTGACTTTAGATTGAACCAGCCAGCGAGCCAAAGATTGACACTGTCGCCTAGAAAGCCCATTATATGCTAAGCCCAATCTCGTAGTGTTTATGCAAGCAACGTCGATAAAATTCTCAAATTGTTCCGGTGGCATTTGTGCGCCAGAAACGACGACTTCCTCTAAACCACCTTTGGCAGCCACGGAAGCAGCCAAGAGATCCCAATTCATGTCGCCACGATTTTCACGGCTGCTTTCCATCCTAACAATAGTACTTTTTAGAGAAGACCTTGATGGCTTTTGAACATTGGTCTTAATTTGAGGGACCATCGTTAGATCGAGAGCGGCTAGATCTTTTGATTTTGAAACGAAGTAACACAACACTTGCCAACCCTCTCCATCGATTGGAGTATTCCTCAATGACAGCTTTTCGAAGCCCTTTTTACCCGACACAGACGCTAGAATTATCTTCAACATATCAACACTGAGGGAAACACCGTCCAATGATAAGCATAAAACAGGGGCGATGCTTAAGAAATCGCTAAATGACAAAATTTCTACAGAGGAAGGTCTAGGATTACGCAGCTGCAAAAGTGGTATAGGATCAGTAGATCCCGGTGTCAATTGTTTCAAAGTGGCAGGGATAGGCAAAATTTCACGCAAATGACAACAACGTGTATAAACCACATCATGTGGGATTTTGGCACAAGGAGGTGGTAAAATCTCATCATCAGATTCCACTGATGCCATTGATGAGAGCGATAATGAAGAAGTACTAGAGAAAGATCTTCTGGAAACCATTGGTTTGTCGATAGTGACACGTTTTGCTATATTACTGACACCAACTTCTTCATCATTATTGGCACGAAAGAGGTCATTAGGTGTCCCCTTAGCCCTTGCCTCAGCTGCTGCCTCGGCTGCCGCCCTCTTAATATCTCTCCCTTGAGCACTACTATGTGCTTCCTCTTCTTCATCCAAATCACTTTCCCCATCACTATCCTTGCTATCACTACCTCTACGTTCGGTAGGCAAATCGCCTCGTCCCCTTCCTGGTGCCATTTGCTCCTGTTTCCTTGGGTCCTTACCTTCCACATCCTCATCACCGCTCTGAGTTAGCAATTTTAATTGACCAGAACCACCAACAACGACACCCGCACTTGAATTTTCCATAACTTTTCTTCTTTCTTCTGGACTTAATCTATGGACGACAACTGATCCATTAGATTTAACCTCTACCTCACCTTGACGAGGATTTTTAGAACATATTTGTTGTGGAGGATCATTAAAATAAGTATTGTTAGCAAAGGAAACGTGCTTTAAAGGTCTCATATTTTCTAGTCCGGGAACATCTTGAACTTTTGTTGGATCAAACTGCGGAGAATGTGTTGACCTTGTTGGACTCACACTTGTAGCAGGACTTGTACCACCACCACCATGGGAGGTTACTTTCTTTAAAAAAGAACCAAATCTGTGCGACGAACTCAAGGGTGTGGAATGATCCGATTCTGAATCAGAAGTCTGTTCACTCTGAGTTACTGGCCCGCTACTCACTTGAGCTGCTCTAACACTCCGGAGTGCTGGCGGCAAATTAGACTTTCTTGGATGACGTGGTAAAGGTCTACCCCTAACATCGTATCTTACACCACCCAGTGGTACATGATCGGTGTCATCGATACTATCATTAATATTATTTCTAAATTGGAAATTTGCGCCAGGGCCTGAAGGTTTAGCTCCTACTTCCCTCTTTTCAGAACTGTCCCTCTTACGGAATGCCGATACTGGATATCCATGCGTCTTGTAATACTCCAAAAACTCTATGAGTCTGGGATCTCTTCCATTACATTCGAAGTTTGTTGCAGATTGCGTCCTCACATGAGAAATGCTTGAATCACTAGTGTCTCCCAGCGGTGCAGAATTTGAACCACTCGCCAAATCGCGGTGATAGAACAGTTGATGATGGTTAGTATTCTGACGCTCCTGCTGGGATTTCTCGCTTGACGCTGTCGAAGCAGTCTTCGATCTCGTCAATGGCGAACCAAAACTACCAGATGTTACGCTAGATCTTCTACTCGAAGCTGCAGTATCATGGGGCGGCTGTACAGCCGGTGGGGCAGGAGAAACAAACGAATCCTTTTTCTTCCTACCACCAAAGAGACTTTTGAAAAATCCCATTTTCTTCTCTTTTTTAGGCGACGAACCATTATTATTTTTATTGTTGCCGTTGCTGGGTCTTGAAAGTGAACTCCTCCTTTCGTTGGTGCGACTTCTTGGATCTGGAGATGCTGCAGACAGCGATTTCGTTTTCCTCAATGCCGTCGATGAAGAATCTTCGTTAGAATTCAAAGGCCCTGAGATCCCCACCACAGAGTTACTTCTTCGCCGAGGAACCTCATCACCAGATGCCTTCTGTTTGGGTAGATTCGCATTAATATGCAACGGACTCGCAGGATCATCTGGCGGCAACTCATTGGGCGTCTTCTCCCTCTCTTTTCCACTTGAACCAGCAGCTTTTCCGCTCAAATCCGTCTTAGAATTTCCTTCTAATCTACCATTTTTTACTTCTGCAGCGGACAATGGATCCGGATTATCTGTATTCAAATTTCTTGCATTGATCAACCAGTCCACGTCAAGACTTCCAATATTATGAGCTCGCAATAGTTCCTGAGGATCTCCAGAATCTGTCACCATTTCTTTCCACTAGTGACGCGACCCTAATGTCAAACCAGAAAGCCAAATGTTGATTACGAGAAATAACTTAGCCAATGAATAAATCAATGGAGCAAAAAAAAAAAATAATAATAATAATAATAATAAATCAGGCCCTTGTTAAAATTGGAATACTAGCTTTAAAGAGTGGTCAAACCTTATCCATCCATCAATTATCCGTCGTTCGGTTCTTAAAAGTGTTGATGATAGTGATGATCAAAATGTACCAGGTCCCCTTTATTCCCGCTCCACAACGGTCGCTAAGCACGACGTTATGAACATAACCTAAGCTATTAAGAGCTACGCGCACTTATGCCCAAATTGATATATGAGCAGAAGTTGAAAGCAGCAAATACTTTTCCAATTGCTCTACCAGTGGTTTTAGATTTATTGGGAAAATATCCCATACAATTAGTCCTCGACAAATACCGTTACTCTGGCTAATATGCACGAACGTCTCGACGGGAGAAAGGAAAATTTATAGGCCGACAGCTGTTTCTATGTGCATATGTGGTGGATTCTGGTGCTTTTTTAGTGCACTTACATATGTTTAAAAGTTTTGTATGGGGGAATAAAAAGGCCATGTATTCGAGCGCATCATTTCCTGCTACGCATATTTCTGAGGCGTCAGTGCGTTCTGGCACGGATGAAGAAAAAAAAAAACAAACAAACAAACTACTTTAGAAATTGCTAGAGTTGTATCACCTCCATCACTACTGATTCCTTCCCTTCCCTGAGCTTCATACTCTTCCATCAAAGGTTCCTTCTTTCTTTCCCCAGGTATCGATTTTCCTTTTTTTTATTTTTTTTTTTTCATTTTAGGCTGATCAAAGTCCGTAGTAACATCATAAGGGACTATTCAGTGCATTTTGAAAAGAAGCCTTCGATAGAAAAAAGGTGGATCAGAGTAGATCATCAAATAGGCATTCAATTAGATGGATTTGAAGCAAGTTGCAGTCGATAGATATGGCAGCAGAGAGGAGCTAGTGTCCAAAGGTATTTGGAGAGGTGAATTGTACAGACATTCAGACACAGGCAAAGGCAGAGGATGGTTATGGAAAGTATTGGTGATGGGAGGACAGACGAACAACAACAATGAGATCAGTAATAAGAGGATTCACATACACGTAAGGCGACTGACGCCTCCAGCGGTGCCAAAGATGCAACTGCCGCCTGAAAGACCCATCATTGAATTAGATTTGAAAAGATTGAATGATCCAGAGCTGTTGAAGCCCAAGGTGCAGAAAACCCTGCTGGAGCTACTCGTCCGTGTACTGACACACTATGGGTGGTCGTACAAACAGGGATTCCACGAATTGCTTGGTACAATCTGGCTGCAGCTACGAGAACCGAATTCGACAATAACTGTATTTGAAAAATTGATGGAACAAATAGTGCCGATTTTCTACAACGAAACAAGGTTAGCACAGTGGGAACAACACATTTTTGCACCACTGCTCAAGGTCTGTTCACCAAGATTGCATTGCCAGTTATACAAAGAGGGCCACCATACAAACTTGTTGTGGATTTTGCGCTGGACAAGAGTGCTCTTCCTTCGAGAATTGCCGAAAGATTATGTGCTAGTCATGTGGGATCATATTTTAACCGGAACCTATCCGCTGGAGACGCTGCTTTCAGGAATAATCGTTATGCTTTTACTGAACGTGTATCGAGAATTGAATCAACCCGAGCAGGACAGCGATGATTTAATAGAAATTTTACTGAACTACGGCGAATTTGCCAGCTCACTGCTCGACTCAGCTGAACTTTGCAGAATGAGTTCAAGATTGGTAGAGCTGTGGTTCCTACAGGATGCGGAATCCTTAAGAATGATCTGCAACACGTTCCTGAAGATACGATTTAATGTCAATCAAGAGGAAAACAACAAAGTTGAAGGAAACAACTAACTAAAATTATTTAAAATGAAAAAAAAATAAAAATAAAAAAAAAAAAAAAATAAAAAGGATGTCGTTCGTTACTCTACGTTACGTGTCTATTTCGTTTATTTCTTTTGACCTTGAGAAGCAACAGCAGCAGCACCTGCTTCAGCACCTTCTGGGTCCAAGTAGTACTTACCCTTGGATGGAGCCAAGTTCTCATCTAGTTCGTAAACCAATGGGATACCAGTTGGGATGTTCAACTTGGAAACTTGTTCAGGAGTCAAGTTGTCCAAGTGCTTAACCAAACCTCTCAAAGAGTTACCGTGTGCTGCAATCAAAACGGTCTTACCTTCCAACAAGTCGTGGGAGATAACATCCTGGTAGTATGGCAAGAATCTCTCGATAACCAATTTCAAAGATTCGGTTTCTGGCAAAACACTTGGGTCAACATCTCTGTATCTTTCATCACCCTTTTGGGAGAATTGGGAAGAAGCCTCGATTGGTGGAGGTGGCACATCGTAAGATCTTCTGTAGGTGTTGAATTTTTCTTCACCGAATTGCTTCAAGGTCTCAGCCTTGTCCTTACCCTGCAAAGCACCGTAGTGTCTTTCGTTTAATCTCCAGGTTCTTTGAACTGGGATCCATAGTCTGTCGGATTCTTCCAAAGCAATGTCAGCGGTTTGAATAGCACGAGACAACTTGGAAGTGTAAAGAACATCTGGCTTAACATTCTTTTCTCTTAGCAATTCACCAGCTCTTTTAGCTTCTCTTCTACCGGTTTCAGACAATTTAACATCAACCCAACCGGTGAATAGGTTTTTTTCGTTCCATTCGGATTGACCGTGTCTAATCAAAACTAGCTTTGGCATTTGTTAAGTGGTATTGATAGTGTTCTTTATAGATGTCACAGAGACGTGTAGTTCTGTCAGGAAGTGAGTACTTTTCCTATCCTTCAAATCAAATCTCCCCTTCGTTTATATACCTCTAGGTCTTGGACCAGGTTCTTGGGCATCTGACAGTTGTTGACGAGTCACCGGGTCCCCTCACCACATGAAAAAGTAGCAGCTCCTTTCCAAATGTGGGATTCCACTATACCACTGGCTTCCACTAGAAACAGTGGAATCCGAAAAATACCAGAATGAATGGGTTCTCGTGTCCGGGATGACCCGGTATATCCGGACAGTTGTTTGTGCACGTGTGATTGCGAAACTCCGAGTGTAAATCCCTTTTTCTTTTCTTTTTTTTTTTTTTTTTTTTTTTCCTACTGCACAGAAGAACTACAAAATACAAAAACTTAAACTAAACTAAACCCAACCAACTTACACCAAACCAAACTGCAATAAACCGGACTTAACTAAACTGAATTAAACTTGTGGTAACTCGTGCGGCATCCTTACCATGCCTTACCTGCTCGACTGCCTCTCTTGTCGTAGTTCCTGTCAAATTTCTTTGCAGATGCTTCCTGCCTTCTCTTGGTATCCTTGAGTAACCACACCAACTTGTCTTTCCAGTCCCTGATATAGGACGAATAGCTCTTTGGATCCATGCTTCTTCTCCGTCTACTGATGAGACAAACAAAAGAGAGTCTGCATCAACTTCTCTTTCCATATATACGATGCAGTGAGGAAATTCTTACCAAGAGTAGTGACGAAATACCAGAGCAGCTTCAGCCCTATAAACCGTTATGTAAGTGGTATATCAGCGGCTCAGGGGCAATAAATATCCCTCTTACCACCACCACGACCATTCACAATAACACGTGATAGGTTATAGAAACCTTGCTCAACTCAATATCCTCTGGTATGCCTGTCCAACCTTCAGATTGACGTCTGAAGTCTGCATAGCTCTCCTCTGGTCTGTGAAGGCTAATCTGGCACATTCCCTCGTGACCGTAGAACCTGCATAGCTGCATAGCATGGCAAAATCGACCCATTCCAGCTTATCGTCATCGTCTTCTCTGGGGCATATGTGGAAATCGTATCTTGCACGGCTGTACGACAGCAGGCATCCAATTGTTCCAGTCAGGGTGTCACCTTGACCACCAACCCTCTTAGGACTGCCTTCGCTGCTGTTCACAAGGCATAGATCGTGTTCAGGCGCAAATATCTTGTCGTTGGGACCCTTCTCGACCAGTACACATCTTAATGCATGTGCGATGTGCTGTCCAGGTTCTTTCTCACCTTCACCCACACCCAGCACACTAGCAAGTCTCTGGAATTCCACGACGTTGGGTGTCAGCACGATCCTACCTCTTGGGAACCTGCCCAGCATCTCACGCACTTGTTCATCCTGTGTGACCAGCCAGAGCCCGTCCGCGTCCAGCAGTAGCGGAATTGACCCATTGTGTTCCTCTAGGACATATCTAATGATCTCCTTGACGCTGCGTAACATGGATTCAGCTCTGCCCAACCCTGGTCCTATAATGAGCACATGCATTCTACTAACGAGTCCTCTTATCTTGTCCATCTCAGGTTTGCCTCCCTCATTCAAGTACGGATGGACCATAAGATCCGGCGAGTAGCTTTTGATCACATTAGCTGCACTTCGATCACATATAACATGCGTCATATCACAGCCCATCAAAGCAGTAGCCCTAGCACTGAAAAACGGTGCTCCTGTATAGTCTTCACATCCACCGATAACACACACTCTGCCGTTCTGTCCCTTGTGAAGATGGGGCAGCAATGGTGTCACACACTTGCGTCTAGCCAAATTGATTAGCTGCGAATGATTCAACCTGCCAAGCATCCTGAAAACAAACAATAACTGCAACAATTGAATGATTTACTGACCTTCTAGATATATTTTGGCACCCGATGAGTTAATTCGATCTCTTGTTGAAATTTTTCAAACCCTAGTTATGAAAAATCTCAAGGGCGATGAGCTGGGAAGTGATGAAGTAAAGAACCTACCAGTGCTTGCCTTTCCTCAAACCAATGTTCGTTGTATCTCTTGCGCTTTATCAATCGATAAGTACACCGTAGCCATGCCCTAAAATCCGTCTCTTAACCTTGGAACCCAGCATCCCTTGTTGCTAGGATGTGCTGCCCGTCTGGCTAGTGAGCCAGCTTAGTGATGACGATGCCTCCTTACGGATGGTTCGACGTGATTCATGTTGTGCTTCTATCCCTCGAGCAACAACAGAATGTCTTGGTACTGATTGGCCAACCTTGCACCTTCTTCACGTGTGGGTAGGGAGAAGCAGCCGAAAGAGAGTATATAAAGAGAAGTTGTCGATGGAACGAGGGTTCGAGGAAATTATGTACTCTTAAAGTGGGTGTAAACGGGACTGACTGATTAAAGATGTTGAGTAGATTTTCGAAAGTTAATACCAAGTACGTTCCCCTTGCATTTGGCGCCGCTGCAGCAGCATGCTCAGCATTCTATGCTACTCGAGCAATCAATCCAATCAAGAATGAACCTGCTGCTACATTCACTGGTGAAGACAAGTGGATTGATTTGAAGGTATCCAATGTGGAGCAAGTCTCTCATGATACCAAGAAGTTTACTTTTTCATTGCCATCTGATGAACACCAACTAGGTTTAACACTATGTTCAGCCTTAATGACCAAGTTTGTCACTGAAAAGGGCAACAATGTCATTAGACCATACACACCAGTGAGTGAGTTGGACCAAAAGGGCCAATTTGAGATGGTCATCAAACATTACCCACAAGGTAAGATGACCAACCACATCCACAGTTTGAAGCCATCCGACACTTTATCGTTCAAGGGACCAATCAAGAAGCACCAATGGCAACCAAATCAGTATGACAGCATAACTTTGCTTGGTGCAGGTTCTGGGATTACTCCGCTATTCCAATTGTTGAGAAGTGTTGCTAAGAACCCAGAAGACAAGACCAAGGTGAACTTGTTCTACGCTAACAAGACACCAGGCGATATCCTTGTGAAAGACGAATTGGACGATTTGCAGCAGAAGTACGCAGATCAAGTCAAGATCACCTACTTCGTCGACAAGCCAGAGGGTGATTTCAAAGGTGAAACTGGTTTCATAAGCAAGGACTTCATCGCTGCTAACGCCCCTAAACCAACTGAACACACTCACTTCTTTGTGTGTGGGCCACCACCATTTATGAACGCCATGTCAGGTAACAAGAAGGGTCCTGCTGAGCAAGGTGAGTTGAGTGGTGCTTTGAAGGACTTGGGCTTCAAGGAAGAACAAGTGTTTAAATTCTAATCGCGTGTAACAGCTATAGTAAATATGCTTATCTATTCTTATTAAACAGACAAAAATTTTTCCACGAATAAAGACGTTTGATGTGGCTCCTTTCTCTGTATTCCACCTGTGTATGGCGGTAGAGAGTAGTCACTGATGCCAGATTCAGGTTTTGCATTGGGCAGGTGATGTATGAATTCAGCATCAGCAAACAACTGGTCAGAATTGTTCCAGGATTCATGTGAATCGTCGACTTCGATTTCAATTACCTCTAGCCAACGTCTTTTAGGCAGACATTTGTCCAATGCCAAGAAATGAGTCTCTTGTGCGACTTCCTTGCTCTCCTCTTCTTCTGAAAAGTCCAGTTCTAATTCGTCATTGTTGCGTTTACCATGCTTTATGTGAGCTTCATAACGGACGTGCAGGTGTGCACTCAACCACCAGGTGGGTTTTAGTTGTCGGAGTAAGTTCCAGGTTATGGGACTACCCAACTGTCTTGATTGTATGTCTTTCTTAAAATGGGGTTTCTTTTGCATTAACCACTGTGAATCTCCATGGTATACAACACCACTAGGCCAATCGTGACTCATTACTACGTGCACTGGCTTCTGCAATTGGAACAATGGCTGGACATCATTTTTTCTAACATGGTACAGTTCCTTAACTTTATGGTTCCACTGGTTAGAGTCTTCTAACTCTTGCCAAGTGGGTCTTTGTTTATGGTAATCCCAACGTTTCCAAATACCACTTAAGCCTGCAATTCTTGTTCCTCTGTACCAAATTACGTTCGAGTACCCCATGTAGTAGATATTGGGAGCCACGAACCCACCATGGGGTAGAAGCATCAAATGCCTCATCGATTCATGGTTACCACCAATGAAGATTGTCATGCATGGCGGCTTAAAGTCATCATCATTGTAATATCGGTGGAAGTCACCCATCCTTTGATATTTTGGTGGGACACTCAAGGATACTAAGTCATGTTCACTTCTAATGCTTTGGAAATCACCAAGAATTAGCAGGAGGTCAATTGGCTGTTGATCGTTAAGCTTGCTAACTCTCTTAAAAACCTGATCTAATTGACCATGACAACACCCTTCAACTGCAATTCGTATTTTTGGCATTTGAGCGTACATTCATCCTCAAATATGAACTGAGTTAGTTGGTCAGTTGTTTCCCTAAGACCAGCTTCAAATCTAAGAAGGTATTCGTCGAAATACGCAAGAATAAATAAATGAATAAATAAATAAATAAATAAATAGGAGTAAATATGTACTAGGAGGATGAAAACAGAGATATATTGATAGTAATGTTATTCCTTCTTCGTGTGCTTAAAGGTTGGCATGAAATACAAGTTAAAGTTTGAATTCGATAATAATTGATCATTGAAGAATCTTTTTTTTCCTTTTTCTTTCTTTGCTTAGTAGGATCTAATTGCTGGTGGAACAGATGAAACCTCTGATTCGTCTAAAGTCTCAGAGATGACTCTTCTGTACTTGATGTCGACATCATCACCAGAGTTACGTTGCCAAGACAAAGTGTGTTTCATCCAGTTGGCATCGTCTCTATCTGGATAGTCCTCTCTAGCATGGGCACCACGAGATTCCTTTCTGTTAGCGGCAGAGCAAGCAGTTTGAGTAGCGTTAGTCAACAAGTTCTGCAATTCCAAAGTCTCAACCATATCGGTGTTCCAAATCATAGATCTATCACTGGTACGAACATCTTCAAAAGACTTGTCAATGGCAGAAACATTCTTAACACCAGAATCCAAAGTTTCCTGAGTTCTGAAAACAGAGACATCGGTTTGCATTGCCTTTTGCATTGCTAATCTAATGTCAGCAGTTGGTCTAGAACCATCTGCATTCCTTATCTTATCCAAGTTAGCAATAGATTCCTTACCGATATCGGCTGGCAATGGTTTGTGAGGTAGACCTGGTTGTAATTCTTCAGAAACAGTATGAGCGACGGCACGACCAAAGACGACCAAGTCCAACAATGAGTTAGCACCTAATCTGTTAGCACCGTGAACGGAAACAGATGCAGCTTCACCACAAGCCATCAAACCTGGGATTTCCTTGTCTTCACCAGTTTCCAGATCAATAGTTAGGGCATTACCATTCCATTTAGTTGGGATACCACCCATGTTATAATGGACAGTTGGCAAAATTGGGATTGGCTGTTTGGTGACATCAACACCCGCAAAAATAGCAGCTGTTTCAGAAATACCTGGAAGTCTTTCCTGCAAGACAGATGGTGGCAAGTGGCTCAATTGTAAGTACATGTGATCCTTTTCCTTACCAACACCTCTGCCTTCTCTAATTTCCAAGGTGATAGAACGAGAAACAACATCTCTACTGGCTAAATCCTTAGCAGTTGGGGCGTAACGTTCCATGAAACGTTCACCTTCAGAGTTGACCAAAAATCCACCTTCACCACGAGAACCTTCGGTAATCAAACAACCAGATCCGTAGATACCAGTTGGATGGAATTGAACAAATTCCGAATCCTGTAATGGGAAACCTGCACGGGACACCATTGCATTACCATCACCAGTACAGGTGTGGGCAGAAGTACAACTGAAATAAGTTCTACCGGAACCACCAGTGGCAATGACAGTCTTGTGAGCTCTCATTCTGTGCAGGGTACCATCCTCCTCGTTGTAAACCATAGCACCAACAACTTCGCCATTGTGAGTCAACAGGTCAAGTGCAAAGTACTCAATGAAGAAATGGGTATTGTGCCTTAGGGCTTGACCATATAAAGTGTGCAAAAGAGCATGTCCAGTTCTATCTGCAACGGCACAGGTACGATAAGCTTGACCACCTTTACCTCTTTCTCTTGATTGACCACCAAATGCTCTTTGGTAAATGTGACCGCTTTTAGTTCTCGAAAATGGAACACCAAAATGTTCCAATTCAATAATAGATTTTGGAGCTTCACGGGTCATGTAGTGAATGGAATCTTGATCACCAAGCCAATCAGAACCCTTGACGGTATCGTACATGTGCCATTTCCAATCATCAGGATGCATGTTACCCAATGCAGCATTGATACCACCTTGAGCGGCCACAGTGTGAGACCTCGTTGGGAACAATTTGGATACACATGCAGTCTTGTAACCTGCCTCGGCCAAACCGAATGCAGCTCTCAAACCTGCACCACCTGCACCAAGGACCAAACAGTCGTATTCGTGATCAACAACATGGTATTTACCATTACCAAGTGTACCTGGTGCTGCTTCACCTCCAACTTCTCCTTGGGTTTGCAAAACCCTTGGCGTTGTTTGAAACGATCTCTTCACTAGTGAAAGACGGGAGACTGCAGATTGAACAGCAGATTTTCTAAGCGACAACATTGAATAGGTAGTAGATTTAGTAACTACTTATACACACGCAAAAAGAAAACAAAAAATCAATGACGAAAATCAAAACAAAACGGAAACCACCTGCCGACTTGAATTGAATCAACAATTGGAGGGACTACCTTAACTTTGGACAGAGAAAAAAAGGATTCAAACAAAAAGAAAAAAAAGAAAAACGTTTCACTACTTCTTATGAATGTGTGTCCTATTTCCTTTCCTCTTCTCTTCAATGAAACAAGGCAGAAGGCGTGTAAAAGTTAATTGACGACCTCTGTGCTTAAAAGTTCAATGATCTTTCCTTTATCATTTCATGTTGAGCATTGGATGTTGAAAAAATCTTGAACTCTTTTTCTTCAATGCAGGAAATGCCGTGAAATATGACACGGAAAGCCGGCTGCGAGATCGGAGAAGCCGGCCTGATCCGAACCTGAGTATTTCAAGCGGGGTAACACCTCGATGAAACTCCGAAAGGATTTACGGTGACGTGCAGAGTGATTGTCCAGGGAAACTCCGAAGCGTAAATCCTGTCTAGAAACCTATCTTTGATGCCTTCTCTGATTTTTCCTTAAATTCAGCTACTAGTTCATCTTGTAATTTGTGTCCATAAGGACTCCAGATTAATAGCTTCCCTGAGCGGATAGCGAAACCTCGAGAGTTGGTACCCACCACATATCTTGAATAGGGCATTGTCGATGAAGCTTCATCGACAGATATTTGGCACTTCAGGAGTAAAGATTAGTCCCTTCTCATAAGCTTGTCTTGCAACAAAAGCGAGTATTTCTCTCATTACAAAACGCCCTTGTTCAGCCAGATGTTAAAATGTGCTGCTATTCCATGTTGCAGATCCAGCACCAGAAAAGGCAGCTTCGTTTGGTAAGAGATACAAGTCCGAAAGATCTTGAGCATGGATGTATGCCAAATGTTCCCTCCGGGTGAGATCATAAAGAATTGCCCGTGCTCAACCATACGCTCCCACAGCGGAAAAAAAGTAATTTTTATCTGGTCACTTACCTTTTCCGTAGATTATTGCAGGAGCAACTACAGCTGCTTTGACATTTGGAGATATAGCAGTTTTAAAAACCATATTATCCACCTTTGCATGAGGCTCATTATCATATCTTGTGATTATCTAATTGGTATTGTCCCAATTATCAAACACTTTTTCAGGTCTTCCGCCGTACTGGTTGTGTGAGAAATTCACCAGATGTTTCAAGCCCTCTAACAATGGCCAATTCAAATGGCAAATTTTCGTCACTTGGAGCACAATGAACAACCAAATTCGATTTTGATGCCTCTTCTTCAATCACTTCAATGGAGTCGTTGTCACTATAAACAATTCGATGTTAGAGGTAACCCTTGCATACTGAGAGACCCTTCTCGTAATTTTTAAGAGGACATACAAAACATCACCGCCAATCATAACCAGTAGCGCCAGTTAGAAAAACCTTATATATTTGGGAATTCAGTACATTTCAGTTCTAAATTGATGTTTTTACAGTTTTCGATTTATAACGACAGTAGGTCTGATTATTTGCTACAAAAATACTACTCATTCAAGCTATAGTGTAAACCTTACTTCGTTACCCCTTTAAAAATTAATGTTTTGGCTACTCTGAAGTACATTGCATTTCTGCCCCCCGCGAGAACGTTTTATCAGACAAGCTTTCAATGACTTTGACAACTCGTTTATAAATCTAAATGTCGAGTTGTATATCTAATCTACAAAAAAGTTACGTTTCGTACGGGACTCGAACCCGCAATCTTCTCCTTAGGAGGGAGACGCGTTACCATTACGCCAACGAAACCCCTTTTGCTGTGATGAAGCTTGAACACATGTAAAGATACCTACATGCAGAAACATCACGTTATCGTTCAAAATGTTATCTGTAACCAACCCATCACACCTCCCCTAGCAAATAACTATATATCTTAGACGCCCAGGACTACGATAAAAAAAAAAAAAATACTTCATAGAGGAATACAGGATATATATTAATTACAGAGAAACGGGTTATTTCATGGCCACAGACGGTATGTCGTGTTATTTCACAAATGAACTATGCCACTGAAAGAGTGATGGTAACAAAAAGATAAGTCCAAAAAATTCCGATACGGGGAGTCGAACCCCGGTCTCCACGGTGAGAGCGTGATGTGATAGCCGTTACACTACATCGGAATAGGAAGTCTGAAGCTGCCTTAGAGCACCAACAGTAACCAGAAAAGAAAATCCAAGAGTAACCACACACGAATCACGTACAAAGCGATAGTGGTTACCCGCTCGGCGCGCCTACAACTCCGCTGCTCCCCTAAAATTTTTCAACTCCGTATATATACAGATAAATTTTTCACCACCTAAACACCCAAAGAGAAGAAAATCCAAACCTCCAATGATTCCACCATAATAAGAAAACTACCATTGGAATTCCAACCACCACCACAGCGAAACAATCTCTCACGTAACGAAGAATTAGGAACCCAAACATACACCGACAGCTGAAGTGATTCTTTCTTAGAGGTATAGTTGTGTTGCAATTTTAAATCAAAATGGCGTCACCAACAGGATTCGGTACAGCTGCTGATCAATTTGTGGATCCATTAGGCTCTAATATCATTGAGTCGACTACTAAAGCAGCAGCAGCCGCAGCAGCAGCAGCAGCAACAGGTAACGAACATGATGATGGTAATGGAAATGGCGGGCAAAATGATGACGAGAATGGGAACAGAAGTGATTCCGGAGAGCGCCAAGGATTGATTTTTCAAGGAATGTCGTTTTATGTGAATAGAGATTCTTCTGCGAACGATTCAGTGAATGATATTGAACAGTTGCATCAATTAATTGCTAGTCATGGAGGTAACATTTTGGAGGATTTGCCAATCAAAGAACTGATAGGACCTGGAGTGTTTGTTGTTTCGCCATACAATGATACGAGAATGCCGACTGTCAACCCTACTTATATCAGGGCCTGTTGCCAAAATGGTAGACTTTTGGACATTGGCAATTACCTAGTTCCCTTTGACGAGTATAGGTCGGTTATAGATACGGAACTACAGGATGAGCAGAATAGACATCAGCAGCAACAAGAACAGCAACAAGGGAAGCATTTACAGGTTGAAGAGCACCAACGACCTCAGCATCAGTTAGATGGATCACGAAGTCATCAGGATCAAATATCACATGACTCTATGACTGGGAAGCTGGAATCCGAGGCAGAAGGACTGCAGGACCTGCAAAACCCACAGCAACATCAAGGCCATGCAGGAAGAGAAGTAGATGAAGGGGAAGAAGGGAGTATAGAGGAAGAAGAAGATGAGCAAGCACAACAGCAGCCGCTGGCGGAGGTTGAAGAAAAGGTCAGAGCTGATGCAGGGTCACCGAGTGGAGACGCGGGTGAGAATAGTTACGATTCTTCGTCGAGGGCAATGTTGGCAAGAACGAATTTGGCAACGCATAATAAAGCATCGTTCACAGAGCAAGAAGATGAATTTATATTGGATGTTGTGAGGAAGAACCCTACGAGACGTACTACCCATACCCTTTATGATGAGATTTCTCATTACGTTCCAAACCATACGGGCAACTCGATTAGACACCGATTCAGGGTTTATCTATCCAAAAGATTGGAATACGTTTACGAGGTAGATAAAGATGGCAAATTGGTTAGAGACGAAAATGGGAATCTGGTTCGCACAAAGGTTTTGCCCCCATCAATAAAGAAAAAATTTACTGCCGAGGAGGATTACGAGTTGGCTATTGGTATCAAAAAGCAATTTTACCGTGACCTCTATCAAATTGATCCCGAGACCGGAACTTCGCTGATCTCTGATGAGGACAGTCCGACAGCAATTGCGAAGCGTAATATGACGATGGATCCAAATCACGTTCCCGGCACAGAACCAAGTTTCCAAGACTATAGGGTCAATGATCGAAGAGGACCAATCGCAAGGGAATTTTTCAAACATTTTGGCGAAGCGAACCCAACTCACACTGAAAATGCCTGGAGAGATAGATTCAGAAAGTTTTTACTATCTTACGGGATTGACAATTATGTTTATTATTATGAAAGAGAGATGGGTGATGGTCATGATCCTGAGCCGATGAAAAACTTAACTAACAGGATTAAAAGACCAGGGATTCCAACACCCGGTAACTATAATTCTGCAGCTAAAAAAGCAAGATTTCCAAGTACGGATTCAAGAAGTAGTGACAGTTCTCCTCCAAGTACTGGTGCTGCTGGTGGTACCAATAACAACGCTGCAACTGTTACTGCTGCTGCCGCTGCCGCTGCTGCAGTGGCGTCTTCTCAAAACAATAGCGTCGATCCTAACAATGCAGCCGCAGCCGCAGCCGCAGCAGCCGGTGGAGCACCTGTGCCCGCCAACCACTATGCTATTCCTGAAAGCGATTTCCTGGACGAAGATACCATTAATTTCCTAACGAATTTGAAAACTGACCTAAACAGAGATGACAATAACGTTCCATTTGAGTACCCACAGGAGATTGCAGAAGCAATTCGAAACGATTTTTCCAATGAGGAGGCCAATTATGATAATATTGACCCTGATTACATTCCCTTCCCACCCCAAATCGCTAGTATCGATCTTTTCTTACCGCAGTTCTTTAATATGAGATCAACGAGAGAATTTATGGAAAAAATTCATGAAGTTATTTCAAGGGAATATGAGCCTTCACAAGCTGAAAAATTGGTACAAGACCTTTGTGACGAGGCGGGCGTTAGAAAAACGTTCAGCACCAGTATTTTGACAGCCCTTTCAGGTGACCTAATGGTTTTCCCTCGTTACTTCCTAAATATGTTCAAATATAATGTCAATCCTCCCCCAAGCGTTCCTGGCATATGGACTAGAGAGGATGACAGGATGCTGATTTCGAACAAGGATGAAGACATTAGAGTTTTGATAAAGAAACATGGTGCTGGAAGAATTGAAATGAGAAGAAAGTTTGTTGAAAAGGATTTGATATGAATTAAAATTAAATAGAGGTTTGTTAATTTTTTGTTTTTTATTTCATTTTATTTTTTTTTTTTCTTTGCTTCATTTTACTGAATCTGCTTGCCGTGGTGCTTCCTTTTGTTTTACGATCTGCTTCGAGAGCAGTAATCCGAGGTTTTTACTTCCAGTTGGTAAATCATTATCATTATCAGCATCTACATTTTCGTTATTCGCTGCTGTATGTAATTCGATGCCAGAGGCCACTGATGATCCCTGACTTGTCTTTAAAGGTTCTAATAATTCTTTCCTTCTCGAAGCAATATTCATTAATTTCGAAAACCTAACGAATAACAGTTCCGCCCTTGTCATTAAATCGTTCCAGTCCATTGTACCATGCATGTCATTAAAATATTTAAGAACTTGATCAAATTGTGTCAAATTTTGAATAATTGGATCAGCATTCTTCTGAAGAATTGCTAGCATAAAGAACAGTTGAAATTGTGATGAATACAAATCGGTTAAGAAACACTCCCAAATGGAACAAACGTCTTGAAAGTCAAATTCCCTCTTGAACCAAACCAATAACATTCTAAAACAAAAAAACAGATTGGATGAATCACATTTGTTGAGATGTTCGCTCAAATTAGGCAACATTAACTGACATAATTCCGACAAAGTGAACATTTGATCACGAATTCCTGATTGATCTCTGAGGAAATTACGTTCCATTCTTTCCATAAAATTTACGAAACACCAGAATGCTAATGCTTCATCTCTAACAACATAATAAATAGGCGATAACAAATCACACATGCCCTGCACGTAACCTAAATCAGAATTGTAATAGTTGTAACTTACTAAAATGTTTTTCAATGCAATTAGATGTGGATTTTTTAATGCCCAATTATTAGAACCTTCATCAACATTATCTAAACCACCGGATTCCATCGCCACAGCATCAGGGCTCTTACCATCTGCTGTATTGTACTGATAAATATCTACGTGACGATCATTTCTCTTTACGTCTTTATCAATCCTGAAAATTTGATCTTGCCAATAATCCTCTTCCTTTGGATCTTCATGGGAATCTCGATTAACCCATTTTTCCTTGTATCCCTTTTCATAAACTTCTCTCAAAGTCTCATCTAACTGAACCCTTTCATCTGCAGATGAGTCCCAAAAATACAAGCCAAATAAAAACATCCAGACTTCCTTCCTTAATTTCGCATCGGTAATTCCACCGTGGAAAATATGGTCTTTAACCTCTTGAACAGTTAACATTAATCTACCCTGGCCATCAAAGAAAGAATCCCATTTTTGCCTAGTTAATAGATAATTTCTTTCCAATGCTCTATTCAATTCTTCATCGGTAAATCTAACATCATTTTCACCATCAATACCCAACTCGTTAGTAAGTAGTCTTCTATAGACATCAGTCTCTTTATGAGTTTTTTGATAATTTTCTGCCTGCTGTTTAACTCCCAATGCCCATTTGGCTAAATATACCCTAGCAGAATCAAAATCATCTTGTACCTCCTGAACACGAGGATTCGCCAATAACTGTTTAACATAGGGACTATCACTATTCTTTTCAGCAAGCTTGACTAATGGATGGCGTCTAATCAACTGTCCCATATAAGAACCTGTCTTTGAAGTCGCATCTGCAATTCTCGACATCACTCCCCATTTGGCAGATTCCCAAGTATTCCTAACTGCACCATTTATTTCATCACTATAACTGCTCTTAGAAGAATCTTGATCCTTTGCCAATTTTTGAGGCGAAAAGTTTCTTAAATCTTCTAAACTTGCATTCACTAACCAAACAGTGGGATCAACAACAGTCCTCTGTAAATCAACTAGCTTAATAACGGCATTTCTAAAATCAACACCACCCCAGTAAACTTCACCTGAACTCGAGAAAGGATCAAAATTCTTATTCAGTTCTTTCTTCTTGAGCTCTGTAGATGGACAAATGTCATCGTGGAAAAATAAAACCGGCAAAGTATCATCTTCATAGGTGTTTTTGGAATGTAATATAATAGAACCATACCACCACCCATTTGGATTTGGTAATCTAAATTCAATAGAATATAGACTATTCAATTTAAGGGAAAATTGCTGTGATCGGCTAGTTGATGCAAGCACACTGTGTGCCTTCCTCTTAACTCTATCCGGATCCAATTCAGCATCGTTAAACCACTGTGACTGGTCTGCTCTCAATAACTTTTCAGGTATCCAGGCTAATGTTGATTCTTGTCTCGACTGGTGTGCCTCTTTACTGATAATTAGGAACCCAGGCACATTGTCAACAGCACTCTTTGTTGGATGTACAAAAACTTTTGACTTACAGAACAATAATTCAGCATCCATAGCTCCACTATTTAACAGAATTTCTAATACTCTGTAGTATTCTGAAATTGTTTCCTTGTATCATCATAAGAACATACAATATAACGGCTTTCTTTAAATATCAGAAAAACCCTTCAACTTCTGAGCCTCGGTTACTAAAAAGTTAACCACTTCTTGCATTTTAGACCGACATAATCCAAAATTTAGCTGTATATCAGTGCCAACAGCATGGATAGTGATTACAGTGAAGGTGGATCTGAAGATTCAGAAGTTATATACAGACCAGGTGCCGATGAAGAAGACGATGATGAAGAGTATGTTGAAGTTGAAGATATACCAAAGAGGTCAAGACAAAGAGCTAATAAAAGATCAAAGAATAGCAGCACTGCTAATGTAAGCCGGTCGAATAATAAGAGGAGCCGTACTCGAGACGGCAGTACCAGGAATGACGAAGATACAGAAGAACAAGAAGAACAGGAAGAATTAGAATTGGAGCAGATCTCATCTCCAAGAAGAAGAGGCAACCCACATGTCGTTGAAGAGGAAGAGGAGGACGATGATGAAGAAGAAGAAGGAAAAGGAGAAGTAGAAGGAGAAGTAGAAGGAGAAGTAGAAGGAGAAGTAGAAGGAGAAATAGAAGGAGAAGTAGAAGGAGAAGGAGAAGTAGATCAAGAATTAACCCCAGATATCAAGATACCAAGCGAGGATGTGGAAATAGAGGACGAAATACCAGCGCCCACGCCGGCGGCTGAAGAAGATGGACTAAGGGAAACCACAGAGGAATCTATGAAACCAAATGGTACCAGTAGAGGCAAATCAAAGATGTTGACTGAACTATTAGGTGATGCATCTGGCAAGAAGAACCTGACAGACGAGGAAGTTGCACTTCGCAGAGCCGAAAACGCACGTAAACGTAAGAATCTGAGCGAGAAAAGGCTAGAAGAAGAGAAGCAAGAAACAATCAATAAACTGTTGAGAAGACGTGCAGGTAAATCAAGAAGCCATGTTGAAGATAAGGACGACGAAAATGGCAGCAACAAGGACGAAAATGGTACTACAAGTGGTGCTGGAAACGAATCTACAAATTTTAGTAAACCAAGAAGACCCTACGCCAGCAATGGAATGAATAGAACTTTGAGTAAGACTGACATTGATCTTTATTGCATGGTTGAGCAACAACCATCTGTCTGAACCTTACAGGCTCACTTACGCAAATAAGCCCCAGTCGGTGATAGTAAAATGGATCAATCCATGGAAACCAATGTCTGTTAAGAGAAGAAAATGTCCTTTTGTCATAAAATGTTGTTCTTTAAATTTATGATAAATTATAACGTAATTAGATTACTATTGGACGCCAACTGTAGATCAATAGGAAAAAAAAAGATGTACGAATAACTAGCAAAGGAAGAGGAAGGTACGCAGACAAGGAAAAACTCGCAAATAAAAAAATAAAAAAAATGAGAAGACAACTATTGTGATCCTGACATAATCCCGTATTATTAATGAGCTCGACATTTGCAAAAATGCCTGATGGTGGTGCCTCTGAATGCTCATGCCTCTAACGTAAGATTAATTCTCATGCGACAGAGTTTAAGCAACAAAAAAAGTAAAAAAGAAAAACAAGACTATATATTAATCAACAGAGTTTTTAAATTGTAATAATCAGGGACTCTAGTATGTAGTACCTTATTATTATTGCAAATATACTCCGGTTTAGTTAATCTTAGGGTCCTTGAAGCATCGAATTGTCCACAAAGAACCATGGTCGGTTAGGAAGCTCTTGAAAATATTATTCTCTAGGGGAATTTTTTGAACCATTTGAAAGATTATAAAAATCTGTAATATGATCTAAAAATCCATTTATTTTCTGCTTTTTTTTTTTTTTTTTTTTTTTTTTTTTGAATTTTTCCTTTAACATTCAACATTCTTATGAAACAATAATGAAAAGCGCAGACAATCAAACTAGGCAAGGAAGATCAATTGGTTTTACAATTAACTAATAACATAGTAAAAGACAGAATAAGAAGAAAATTAAACCAAAAGGCCAGTTTTTCCAAGGTGTTTGTGAGGGAAGAATTATTCATATAGGAAAAGAGGATACTTCCTTCTTTTTTTTTTTTTTTTTTTTCTTTCTTCTAAGATCGAGTATAAGAATTTAACAAAGGTCGCGAAATTAAGCTCATCTGTCTCAGACCTTCCGCATTTTGGTATGCATTCCTCTAGTAGTGGAAGAAAAGATGTGCACATGGACCCAACGAGTAACTCCGGTAGAAGTGGGTCTTTACCACAGAAGCAAGATTGGAGACCGTTGAGAGCGCCTTCTTGGAATAATATGGATACTATTGATAAAAGGATAGACGGAAGTGGTAGTAGTGGTATAGAAATGTTACCAGGGACAGAGTATTTAGACCATGCAGGAAGTATTGGTAAAGCAATTAGCAAGGCGATAGCTACTTCGAGGAGACAGGCACAAAGCGTAACACCGTCATCGTTCGAAGAGGAACGAGGCAAAGGGGACGAAGGTCTAAGCAAGCATGAAAAGATATTAAGGGGACTTAGAAGTCATACTGTAAGGAAATATGTATCAGAAAAGGCGATTGTGAGATGGTATGAGGTGGTATCTCAATTCAATGAAGCTGCGAAACAGATGGGTGATTATTTGTTTTGGCAAAGAAATATGAGAAATGTGTTTTGTAGGAATGCGAATTTTAGAGTTTCCGAAAAATGGGATGGTGAAAGTAAATCTTTTGATCTTTGTTTACCTATGCTTTATACCATGTGGGAATTGTTAGAAGGTTCTGGACAGTCAAGTTTGGAGCTTAAACCGTCGAGACTGCGAGCTCAGGTTTTAAATAATGGTAGTATTATCCTAGAGGATCCCAAATGCTGTTATATCGGCCATTGGAAAGATGGCAGTAGTTTGGACCGTAGGATTTGCATAACGCTTTCATTGAATCTAAATTTCAAGGTCCAATGGATGGAAGTGAACTTTACTGATGAGAACCCAGTGGTAAATTGGTATGCATTGGAAAAAATGTTGCAAACCTCAATTTCTAATACTCAAATGATGGATAAATTGGCGCGATTGATAAAATTGGCTCAAATGTTAGGTAGCATTCCACATTCGACCCCTCAGAGTGGGGATGATGGTGAACCATCCTCATCTTCCAAGAAGGCTGCGATTAAAGAACTCCATTCTCATGTACGAGCTTTTTCAAACCTTTCAGATGCTGGTAGACATCAAAGGACTAGAAAGTCGTTTCAAATGGCAGATGCAATGACGGGATTAACCGATTTGTTAGTTTATCAAAAGGAAAAACAGATTATCAGCCCATTAGAAACGCTTCAAAATTATGTAACAGACTATCAAAATTCAAAATCACCGTATCTTGGTGAAATTCAAAATGAGAACGGCATACTACCAACATTAGATTTAAATGAGGACTGTGATAATTCATTTCCAATTTCGTTACAGAAAGAGAGAGACCAATTCAGCAAAGGGAGAAAAATGACCAGAAAATTTGGGCCTTTAGTGTCTCGATCTTCATCGGCGTCGTCATCTTCATCATCATCGTCATCATCAGTCAATTCAAAAGTCTTGAGGAATCATACTAGCGGGAATAGCATGATACCAGGTACTAAAAAAATGAAGTTTTAATGGATTACACTAACATTACTAATACTAATTATAACAAGCAATAAACTATGACCATTTTAATATCCGGGGATGTCATATTGGATCCAACTTGTATGTTCCATTAATGTGGATATAGATTAAATATGACATTAAAAAAAAAAAAATAAAAAAAAGGAGAAACAATCAAGACTACTATTTAGTTATTTGACATACATAGATATATTTTCACACGCACACTCATAGATAGGTATATGTATATATTCATAAAGGCATTATAGGTATTTCTTTTAATTTCCTGGCATCCACCATGAGACTTCGCACTGAAAATCCACCTTGAAAGGTACACACGATAGAATATTGAACATAAATCGAGCAAGTATAGGGAAAATGGATACAATTGAATGGCCTAATGAATCAAGAATCGTCACTAAAAATGTAAAGGATGCCACTTTAGTTTACACACAGAATCTCTTTTACAATACGGGTCTCTTAGTGTCAGTAATATACTTGGCGTTAAAACTAGTATTAGTCCCTTGTTTGGATCAACAGTGTTCACAAAGGATGGAAGTTTCGGCGACAACTCTTTTAAGACTAAGAAAGGCGGTTTCTCGTTTACAGAATTCTATAAAGACCACGCCTATTGCTGTGATTGGTTATAACGAAAGTAATAATAGTATTGAACGATGCACTCAGACATCTGAAAATGAAAACAAGCAAAGCGAAAGTTCCTGGTCATTGATTAATAGGAGGTTGATTGATTCAACCACGCATCTAGGACAATTTGTTCAATCAAATTCTAGAGAATCAAAATATCTAGATGCGTTTAACATGGAGACAAAATTGTTATCTGATAAATTTAGACTCGAGGCAAGTGCTGAGTCACAATCCGAATTGAACAAGAAAATGGTTAATTCTATTCGTGAAGTTAAAGGCTGGTTCGTAAGCGGCAGAATTCATTAAGCTTCGTAATAGACGTATAAAACAAACAAAAAAAAAAGAAAAAAGAAATTGGGATATTTACAAGAGAGTTTTAGACTATTCAGAATGCTCGTGGTCATGCTCATTTTGCTGCTGTAGTAGATGAAGTTTGCTTTTACTATTTTTATTCGTCTTCCCACGTTTAGCACATCTAGTAGATGCTACTACACCGGGCGAACTACCCAATGTATTTATCACTATCCTTTTCGGTATGGTTAGTGGTTTCTGCTGTTTCTGTTGTCGTTGTAAATCAAACATCTGTTTAATCCTCTCACCTCTTTGTCTCCATCTATCATGCAATCTGTCCATTTCTTCCTCAGTGGGTCTCCATTTCGATGATAAAATCTTTCTAACGACTTCTGGCGATACCTTAAATTGTTGTCCCAACTGGCGCGCATTTAACTGTGGAAATTGAGTTTTGATCAGTCTAACCCCTTCCATCTCTTCCCGTGAAAGTTTCTTTGGTGGGTTCCATCTTTGCCCTTTAAGTTTCTTCGAGGTTGCCATCTTCTGTGCCTTCCATGCTGGTAGTGACGGGTTTTCACCATCTGCAGATCTTTCCCTTTGTTCTTTACTGGTTAAACTAGATTCATGAACAGCTTTAATGGCATCTTTTGCCCTTTTCGACCTGTTTTCTGCCAGTAGTGAACCGCGATGAGCTTGATGGAACGCCCTTTTAATCACTACCAGGTGAGTCATCAACATACTTGAAAAACAGCCATAGCAGTTTTTAGGCCCAAAATGTATCATTGAAGAGAAAAGAAATACCGTCAACGGTTCCAGTACGATAGTATAACTTCTATCGAAATGTGATGCATTTTTGTCATGGGCATCTCATCGCTATTTGACTAAATTCTTAAGACAGATGCATCATGTATTACGAATACAAAGTCGCCAGCATCTGAGACAAAGGGAACTTAACCTTAAGGACGGACAATTTAGATGGACAGCATTAACCCTTGCCAGTTACATCAACATCAGTGTGGACTGTTTGCCTATCGTCATATTGCGGATATTTGATCTTCAGCCTAATTGATGAACATCATCAGAAAATTCATGGATTCTGGGTCCAAGCAGGAAGTGGTTATGATTCCATCAGGCCAATTTGACCTACTTCGATCTCGAAGATCACCAAAGGCGTCCTTAGAATGTATTTACAATGACTCTACATTAAGTGTTCGCAAGACTGGTCAATACAGTTATGAGTTAGTTGTGTGCAAGGTTGCTGATGATTCTGAGGTCTCTACTGGCGACGATAATGAAGAGTACTCAGATGATTCTGTAAGTGCAACTTCGGCTCAGTCTAAGAAGGATGATGAGTGGAATTTTAAATTGGAATCATTAGGATTCTACAAAAACTGGAATGATCGGGGTGATTTAACATTTGTTTGGAACAATACTATTGGAGATGAAGAGGATGAAAGGGTTCAATTTGTAGTTTCCCCTGATGTTTCTTTAAAAGATGTGGAACAATTTACCAAGACTATCTATCGTTGTGAGTACGAGGTAAGATTTAAAAAACCGAGCCATAGGGCAGATGAAAAGGATATTGATGCTATAGCTACAGAATCTGAAGCGTTGGCAAGGGAACAGTGCGATGATTTATCTGAGAAATTGCAGAGTTTGAAGGTTACTGAGAATGAACCAGTAGTAGCACTAGCAACTCCGGAAGATGAAGAAGAGGTGGATGAAGCAGATTTTGAGGATGCTAGAGAAGTGCAAACTCCGTCCTCTTCAAGAAAATTAAAGAAGAGTCCTCCAAAGGCAGTTCCTAATGGTAAACGACTAATTTTCTTAAAGGCTAGTGTACTTGTATTTGATCCGATTGAAGAACGATTCATATTACAGGGACGGGATGCCGATGTAATTGTCATTGAAACTGGTGAATACGAATATTGGTTAGCTGTTCAAGGTGATCCGACAAAATTGGGTACTGATTTGTCTCCCAACATTAATCCAACTTTTGACTTTGTAGAGCTTGGATTTATTTTTAATTATACCTTTAGTCAAATCACTCTCTCGTTCATGCTTAAATTTACGGAGATAGAAGCATGTACTGAATTCCAAAGTTGTATTTCCAAATGTCTATGGATGTCGTTGAACAAAAGACCTTGGGGAGAAGTTCCAGGCGAGCAAAAACAATATATTTTAAATTTTTCAGCTGCAGTAGAAAAGGATTTGAATACAATCTTAAATGAAGATGAAAGAGAGGCTCGTATCAAAGAAGAGGAAGAGGAAGAACGTGAGAGGGAACAAGAAGAAAAAGAAGAAGAAGAAAGTGAAAGTGAAGATGAAGATCACTCAAAGAAAATGATTTCCTCAGAAAGCTTCGAAAGTGAGCCAGCCGATTCATTTCGACGTCCCTTGTCGAGTGGTAATAAATCGCTTACCGTTGCCTACAAGAATGACAGGTCTTATGTGGTTAGAGATAACAAAATTGGTGTATTCAAGACAGATAGGGATGGGCTTGATTTTGTTGCTGCCATTAAAAACATTTCCGACTTGAATGGTAAAAAGATTGATCCTAATGATCCAATGCTTTATATGGAAGATAGAAATCTTATCTTGCGAGATGAAAATGACAAGTCCAAATTGTACAAGATGGATCTAGAGAGGGGCCAAGTGGTTGAAGAATGGGGTACCGGTGAGAAGGATGTTGTTCAATATGGTCCTACGAGGAAATTTGCCCAGCTGACTGCTGAGCAGACAGTTTTAGGTGTATCTCCTCGTGGTCTATTTAAAATGGATCCTAGACTGAATACTAAAAACAAGGTGGTACAGGATGAATCAAAGGATTATGCTACTAATACAAAGTTTAGTTCTTTAGGTACGACGGAGGATGGTTATGTTGCAGTTGGGTCTGAGAAAGGTGACGTGAGACTGTATGATAGACTGGGAATAAGGGCGAAGACTGCAGTTCCATCTTTAGGTCAACCAATTAGACATGTTGCAGTATCAGCTAACGGTAGATGGTTACTCTGTACTTGCGACTCTTCATTGTTATTAATGGATCTTACCGTCAAGACGGGTAAAAACGCAGGTAATTTAGGATTCACCAAGTCTTTCCCCTCTAGTGAGAACGTAAAGACCTATATTCTCAACATTAGTCCGGAACATGCAAGCTACATCGCAACCTCTACTAAGAAACCAATAAAATTTAGTAAAGCTTATTTCAATACTGGTATCAATCAAGAGGAACAAACCATTGTTACTTCCAGTGGTCCATTTGCCATTTCATGGTCATTAAAGAAGATTTTAAAGGGACAGAGGAAGCCTTACACAATGAGAAGATATGATTCTAAAATTATCGAGGATAACTTCCAATTTGGCACAGATAGAAATGTTATTGTAGCATTGAAGGATAATGTCTCGATGTCAAAGACTAGGTCTTTCAAGGCTCCAGACAAGCAAGTTTTATTACCTGATGTTAGCCTTTTCTACAATGACGATGACGACGACGAGAACTAATTTTTAACGCTTCCACCATTTTTCATTTCTATTCAAACAATTTAATTATCATCATGTTAGTTATTTTTAAGTAGTATGTAGTATTTTGTCTAATAAATCCACATTAATTTTTTTATTTACGATTAAAGAATTTATCAGATTTCCTTGGAAAACCCATTAAACTTCTCATTTCATCCCAAAATAAAATCTTATATGCCTTAAATTTTTGTTTCCTTGTAGGCTGGAAAAGGTACTCTGACGCTGTAAACGATTTCTCTTGAGGTCCATCCCTAATACCATTGATTTTCTTGTATATATTTCCTACAAACCTATGAAATTTGGGAGAATCTAATAGTTGAAGATACAACCATTCTTCTAGGCTTCTTGGTGGTCTTCTCATGAATTTTTTAACTTTATCGAGGTTTGGATTATTTTACCCTTTTGAAGATAAAATAAATGTTCCTTAAAAGCGTTTGGATTGTAGAGCGAAAACAATGTGCGAGTTATCTAACAACCAACTTAAACGTTATTTAAAAAAAAAAGAAGTGGCAGAATAAAAACCAATCAACCAACTATTGCCTTGTTCAAGATGATTGACGATGATCAGCTTAATACTCTAACTATCGGTTGCGGATTACTCATGATAACCCTAATAGTTCTGTACCATGCTGTTAGTTCCACCGTGGCAGGCAATGAAGGATCAGAAGATGAAAAGGTCAGAGAATTAAATTAGACATTAGGATCAAAATTAAAATTAAACTAGATAGATGCATATACAGGTTATTATATTAAAGTCTTTATTTTAGCTCTCAATTACAATGAATCTTCACCTAGGATTTCTTTAGCACAGCTTACTAGATTTGACATTGCTTCCGTAATATCTGTGAACGCCCTAGCAAATGCAATTCCGTGAACTTCAATCCAATGCAACTTTTCATAATCTTTAAAGCTCACTTCACTCTGTTGCCTTAATCTTTCAATAGATAGATTTTTGCCCAAAGGTGGGCGGGATGAATTCAGATCTTTAATACGGCGCTTCTTCTGTACTTCAAACTGGGCTATCAAATCAAATAGTCTCTTTCTTGAAAGAACAGTATTCGGTAAATATTTGGGTAATTTATTTTTAGACCTGAAGCAATTGGATAAAATATAGAAAGTAAAGATAACAGATGAAACACTATCCCTACGTAGTGACAACAGCGCCCTTGTAGTATCGTTATCAAAATCTTCATGCCAAACTTCGAAGAGTGAACCTGATACTCTTGCCTCTATCGTCTTTTGAAATAAAAATGCACACATGTCCAACAAACGTTCATATTTGGGATATGAGAAATTGGAAATTAATTTAGGTTCCATTTTGGCTTCTAAGGACAATCCTTGTATTGCCTTCAAACTTTGGGCCAATCTAACTTCTCTAATATGTGAAAGGGCAAGAGTATATTCTGTAGGGTCATCTTTAGAATCTCGATAGAGATATCTATCAGTAACTGTTTGATACGTTTGACCGATATGCCCAATTAAACTTGAGAGTGAAATCCTTAATTCTGTCCTCGCCTTGAAAGACCAAACAATCCAATTTATGCAAACAGAAACCGTAATACCAATAATGAACGCCAATCCCGTTACCCATGTATTATTCCATATACTAAATGTTGACAAAGAAGATTTACCCTTAGAATATGGTTCTAACGCAATGACAGAAAAACACATTAAAGCTGTGAAACTCGATTTTGTTTTTTTGTAAACTAAGAAAGTAAGTGCACATGGGATGACCAACAACCCTCCAAATGTACAAACCACGTAAGGACTTCCAAAATGTTTCGACTGGTTGGCAGCCCAGCCCCAAAAGATCCCAACCAGACCACACGCAATTCTGAAAAAAACTATACTCCATCTTCCGGAAAATCTCCGATTTCCTAAAATATAGAAAGAGAGTGGTCCCCAAAAGCATTGATATCTCTGATACCAATGATATGAGACAGGTATCCATCCTGGTAAACTAAGGAAAACCACTACGAACCAAACTTTAATTGTCCATTTCATTTCCCTACCAACTAACATCGTAGTAAATTTCCAAAGCTTATAACGCCATGGATTCTGTGTTGTGTGAAAATTAAAATCGTTGTGGTCAATGGCTCGGGGGGCTAAATGTTTATTCTCCTTTGTATATTTGTGTCTTGATGTGTACGTATTGTACAGCTTCTCAAATGCCTCATCGACATCTTGTTGGGTCTCAAAGTGATGAAGTATACTGCTTGATCCATCATCGTACGCGCATTGTATGGGCAACCTTACAAATGCTCGACTCAAAGGATAAGAAGGATGGCCAATTCTCCAATGGCATTCTTTCCCTAATTCAATGCAGCATTCAACCACTTCAAGCATATGCTTTGCTGAATTCCTAATGTATCTCAGAAACAAAAATATATCCACTGAGTCTTCGTCAGATAAAAGCTCCTGAGAGAAAAAGTCTGATTTAACAAATTGTTTATATGTCTTATCCAGATGATAAAGTCTTCTTCTCAATTTACTAAAAGATTGATTTAGAAGGCCGCCAAGTTCGACTTTCTCATTTTGACAAATCTTAACTTTTCGTAATTTCTTTAATCCCATCATCATATTTTCTGTCACTTCTATCATTTCGAAAATTAATAATAAAATATATTTCGAAAAAGTTGACTTCAGTAATTCAATATTAAATTGATTTAAAGGAGATCCGGAAGATAAAGGCAATTCATATTTTTTTGAAAAAGATGAAATGGATTCAGCAACTGGCATTGGTGTACCAGGTTCTGTAACATTTTTATCAGTGGGAACTTCCCCTTGTCGATCAGAGCCCTGCCTTCTCAACTCTTCATAAAAGCTTTCCATGTCTATACCCTGAAGGAGCTTGTTAGTCAAAGGTAAAATCCTCAAAGGTGTCGCCAATCTAATCAAAGAATTGCGAAAATTGACCAATTTACCTCTTTCTAACCTTGAAATCGTAAATTGATTGGCAAAATCCCTATAACGTTCTGAAAGATCGACATTAAGTGACTCCACCATTTTTTTCTGTAAGTATTTAATTTTCTCTTCATCATTCAAAACATTTTTATCTGTTAATGCAACTAGAAGTTGGCGTATACTATCCCCAGACGCAATAAGTTGATCCAAAATGTCCGCATTACCAGCACGAGGAAAGATCAACACACATGTAGCTAAAGAAAGAACCATGCCAAAAAGGTACGACATACCAAAGTCCCAATATATTTCCCACTGCAAATCGTACTTCGCTTGACGCAGACTAACATCATGTAAAAAAATAACCGCAATGTTAAACGTCAGCGCACAATACAAGATCCTTTGATACAATTCTTTCAACCAAGTTGATAAGATAATTGCTAAAGTTAAACTAGCAAATAGAATACCACCTGGATGCAGTTGCGTTGGTTTGCTAACTACAGACAAATACCATGCTAAGGACGACCACCCCATTGCAAGGCCCCCGCCAATCGCGGAAGACACAAACATCTCTAATTGGAAACCAATGGTCCTGATAGGATGATGAATTAATACGGCTATTGGAAGAAAGTACCTGTATCTGTGACCTAGCCAGTTACCTGATCTATGGTCAACACAAATAACGAGCGCAACAAAATACGCTGTAAAAAATTTGAAGATGGGTATAAAATTGTCTCTAAAATCCATCCACAACTTTCCTAAAGTTTTCGATCCAGAAGAATCCGTGCATTTCCAGAATTGAAATATTCCATCATCCTTACTCCTACTGTCGGCAATCTCATTTTCATCTGATATAACCTTCTCCGGTTTAGAAAATTGTGCATCAAAGAAACCATCCCTCAATTCTTCTAAGTCAAAATCTTCCAATTCTTCCCATTTCTTAAACTTTGCAGAATTATCTAATCTAACTTGCGGGAGAGAAACTCTGGACAGCTGAGGCACTGGTGCTGGTCGTTCTATATCACTAGCAGTAGCGCCAAAATCACTACCCCTCCTGTGACCCAGATCACAGAAACCATGAAATGAATCTTGCAAGTAGGAACCTTTAGAAACGTTTTCATCTTGCTCAATATCCCGCCTGGTACCAACTTCGGGTGCTTTCTTGTTGGCCATCAGTCGTCACGTCTTCTGTTATAACAATGACTTACCGCTTTATTTCCACCGATTAAAGGTAGAATGGCGTTAGAAGAAAAAAAAAAAATGTAAGGGAACAATTACACGAAGACTCCGAATATTTTGTAAATTGACCCTTCAAGGACCATATGCTAAACGATTTAAAAGAAGAGGAAATTCATCCAGAGGTTTAACTGGTAATCCAACTGAAATTGCAGAAATTGAGCGAAGACCGATGCTAAGAATAAAAATCACCCTGATAAGCTCGTGATGATAATAAAGGGTATGGGAAAAGACCTCATGGTTTCGGAGTATTCAGGAAGGATCATATGAGCACCCAGCTTATACGATGAGTTGCATAAAAAAAAAAAAAAAAAGACTATGTCGAAACTCATTTTGCTTCCTCCGAAGAATACATTTAGGACAGAAAAATAGCATATATCGCCCTTACCTCCTACCTCTTTTTCTCAGCTAAGTAACGTCAGGATATTAATATTACCGTTTGTTGACATGGTGCCGCATTGCTCCTGACCTGTTAACTGACTCAAACTCGAGATTTTTGACATTCCCCCGAGATGAAAAATTCTTAGAGTGCGGAATCGGTCTACGCAACCATCAATCACCGATGTATTACGCATATCGTCTTGATACCTCTAGTGATGTCCGAAAAATGTGTAGCTTATGGTAAGTTTCCAATACGAAAAAGAAGTTAACTTTCATCGTTGATACTAGTGCCGACTCACGATCACGGCTGTGCATGCTTTGCAAGTTTAATTTAGAGGTTCCTCTTTAATCGAATCCCTCCCGTTACTCCAAAAACACTAGATCGCATAAAAGTCACTTTAACGATGAGCCAGTCACCTTGGTACCTTCACCAACCAGATAGGGAACTAGTGGAAAAGTTCAGCTTTATTCAACACCAGGAAGATGAAAGATTGAGGAATGCGACACTAGATATTGATAACTCGAAATGGTCTCTTGGAGCTAGCGTTTTACCCAGAAATGACCTTAGGAACCGTTATGTCAACATAATGCCCTATGAAAAGAATAGAGTCAAACTCAAAGTTGCTCAAGGAAATGATTATATCAATGCCTCTTACGTAAAAGTAGAAGTACCAGGTCAAAGTCTTCATCCAGGTAAATATATTGCCACCCAAGGCCCCACAGAAGATACATGGGCTCAATTTTGGCAAATGTGTTATCATGAATGTCCACATCAAAACATTGTTGTCGTGATGGTTACTCCATTGGAGGAACATGGCAGGCGTAAATGTTTTCCATACTGGCCTAGAGGTACTTCAAACGGTGATAGAGTCAAAGTAGCACCTAAAATACAGTCAATTAGGAATACGAGTGATATTAGTGAATTTCCCAGTGACATCTGTATAGAATTCAAAGAAAGCTCAAAAATCCATGACTATTACACCTTAACAACTCTAGTTTTAAAACCTTTGTCAGGTAACGGTGCCATAAAGACTGTCCATCATTTTTATTTCGATCTTTGGAGAGATATGAGCAAACCTGACCAAGTGCTTCCCATTATGCAGCTATGCAGACATTCGCATAGTTTGAACCATGGACGTAACCCAATTATTGTTCACTGTTCCGCCGGGGTCGGTAGAAGTGGTACTTTCATCGCTCTAGATCACTTGATGAACGATACTACCGACTTCAAAATCAGTGTAACTCCAGATAGCCCGACCATGAATCCAGTTAAATATTATGACCATGATTTAATAGAACAAATTGTTCTCCAACTTCGTTCTCAAAGGTTAAAAATGGTCCAAATGATAGACCAATACCTTTTCATATACCATGCAGCAAGTTATCTCTACGATGTTATCGGTTCTCACTCCATATAATGATATGTAAAACTGGGACATGTCTTATTATATGTCCTTCCGCCGAAAATTAAGGGGCTTGATGGTTTAGCCGCCGAGATATGAAACCATATAAAAAGAGGATCCAAAAAAAAAACAAACAACAAAGACAACGAGGGAACATAAAATAAAAGAATGAGTACAAAGACAACAAATAGGAGAGGTGGTATATAGTTTATAACACTTTAGAATAAATGGGAAGAATTCTGGCGGAGCGTCGATTGGAACTTAGAGAACTTCAACAGAATTCACTTCCTTTGCGAAAGCCTATCGCTGATGAACTATCAGCCGTATTTGCCAAAAGCGAAAATAAAGGAAGTGATACCACCAAAAGAATTACCATTGTGATTGATTGGTGGGAAGCTGTAAATATTGCAAAATCTTTGGTACAGGTGTCGATTTCGAAAAACTGCAATAACTCTGCTGATTTGACCTGCTCCTTCGATAGCGAATTACTCCAGAAAGTTTGGAAGAAAAAGTGGCTAACAATACGCAGCAACAAACCAGTATTTGAAGAAGACTTGTGCATTATATCGAAATTTTCTATTTCAAGAGACCAATCCCGAATAACTATCTTCAGCGATTCGAATGAAACACTATTCATAGATATTAGGGAAAACATTCAATGGTTCGAAGAGACTACTGCTACGCAATCCTCGATACAATTCACACCTCCGACAAGTGTAAACATAAACTGGAACCATTCAGAAACTTCTGTCGTAAGACATATTTCCAATCAAGAGCTACTGCTTAACAAAGACCAAATCACCTATTTAATCGGTAAAAATGGAATTCGTATCGAAAACATTAGGCAATGCTCTGGGGCTACCATTAAGGTATTGCCTATTAGTAAAAAACTTAACACAAAGGAATTAAACCATCCAACTATGGTTCTTCAGTCAATTTGCATAACGGGAAATTTGTACCAAGTAGCCCTAGCGATTGCTTATATCGAAATGGACCTTCAATTGTACAAATCAGGATCTAGAAGAATGTTACTGTGATAGATTATTGTCCACCACTGGACAGCAATATACTAACCGCTTAAAGGGTAAAATACCGTAATCACATGCAATGCATCAGACACCCCATTTCCAAGAATCTCTTGGGGTTGTTATCAATTTTGATAGACCGAGCCCTAAGTCCAATCCTAATCATAGAGAAGGATATTAGTACAATGAAGCCCGAATTGCAATCATCCATGGATTAGCACAAAAAAAAAAAAAAAAAAAAAAAAAAAAAAAAAAAAAGAAGCATCAATTCAAAATCTGCAGAGAACTCATTGGTTTTTTGGGTCCTGAAAAGTGACTAGACGTACCAATTCCCCGCGTATTAATCCGTCAATTAAATGGCTTGATAGTACTGGCAGCTCTAACTATTTCGAGGTCCTATGAGTTTCGAACCGGCAGTCACATTTCGCAGTATTTTATTTCCCTTACTCAATTTTTTTTTTTCAATTTTTTTTTTTTTTTTTTTCATCTTGCAAAAGAAACGTGAAAAATTTTCAAGATGAGGGCATCAACGCATTTTCAACTCATTGTGAACATATAAAACTCTTTTTTCATCTTTTGAACAAAACTTGCTTAAAAGAAGGTTTTCCTTTTTCACTTCTTTTCTTTCCCTCTTACTTAATATCCTCCAGACAAGTCCATCAAATTATTACAATCTAACAATGGCTGAAGGTGTTTTCCAAGGTGCTATCGGTATCGATTTGGGTACTACTTACTCCTGTGTTGCTACATACGAATCCTCTGTGGAAATTATTGCCAACGAGCAAGGTAACAGAGTTACTCCATCTTTCGTTGCTTTCACCCCAGAAGAAAGATTGATTGGTGATGCTGCTAAGAACCAAGCTGCATTGAACCCAGAAAACACCGTTTTCGATGCCAAGCGTTTGATTGGTAGAAGATACGATGACGAGTCTGTTCAAAAGGACAGAAAGACTTGGCCTTTCAAGGTCGTCGACGTTCAAGGTAGCCCTGTCGTCGAGGTCCAATACTTGGGTGAGACCAAGACTTTCTCTCCTCAAGAAATTTCTTCTATGGTCTTGAACAAGATGAGAGAAATTGCTGAAGCTAAGATTGGCCAAAAGGTTGAAAAGGCTGTTATCACTGTTCCAGCTTACTTCAACGATGCTCAAAGACAAGCTACCAAGGATGCTGGTTCTATTGCTGGTTTGAACGTTTTGCGTATCATTAACGAACCAACTGCTGCTGCTATTGCTTACGGTTTGGGTGCTGGTAAATCCGAAAAGGAAAGACACGTTTTGATCTTCGATTTGGGTGGTGGTACCTTCGATGTTTCTCTATTACACATTGCTGGTGGTGTGTACACTGTTAAGTCTACCTCCGGTAACACTCACTTGGGTGGTCAAGATTTTGACACCAACATGATTGAGCACTTCAAGAATGACTTCAAGAAGAAGACTGGTAACGATATCTCTGGTGACTCTAGAGCTCTAAGAAGATTAAGAACTGCTTGTGAAAGAGCAAAGAGAACTTTGTCTTCTGTCACCCAAACCACCATTGAAGTCGACTCCCTATACAACGGTGACGATTTCGAAACTTCTATCACCAGAGCCAGATTCGAAGATTTGAACTCTCCTCTATTTAAGTCTACCTTGGAACCTGTTGAGCAAGTTCTAAAGGATGCTAAGGTTCCAAAGACTGAGATCGACGAAGTTGTTCTTGTCGGTGGTTCTACCAGAATTCCAAAGGTTCAGAAGATGTTGTCTGACTTCTTTGAAGGTAAGCAATTGGAAAAATCCATCAACCCAGATGAAGCTGTTGCCTACGGTGCTGCTGTCCAAGGTGCTATCTTGACTGGTCAATCTACTTCTGAGGACACCAAGGACTTGTTGTTGTTGGATGTTGCCCCATTGTCTCTAGGTGTCGGTATGCAAGGTGACATCTTCGGTATCGTTGTTCCAAGAAACACCACCGTTCCAACCATCAAGAGAAGAACATTTACCACTGTTGCCGACAACCAAAGCACTGTTCAATTCCCAGTTTACCAAGGTGAACGTGTTAACTGTAAGGAAAACACTTTGTTGGGTGAATTCGACTTGAAGAACATCCCACCAATGCCAGCTGGTGAACCAGTTTTGGAAGCTATCCTTGAAGTCGACGCTAACGGTATCTTGAAGGTCACCGCCGTCGAAAAATCTACCGGTAAGACCGCTAACATCACTATCTCCAACGCTGTCGGTAGATTGTCTTCTGAAGAAATCGAAAAGATGGTCAACCAAGCTGAAGAATTCAAGGCTGCTGATGAAGCTTTCGCAAAGAGACACGAATCTAGACAAAGATTGGAATCTTACGTCTCTTCCATTGAGCAACAAGTCACTGACCCAGTCTTGTCTTCTAAGTTGAAGAGAGGTTCCAAGACCAAGCTAGAATCCGCCTTGTCTGATGCTATGGCCGCCCTGGAAATCCAAGACGCCTCTACTGATGATTTGAGAAAGGCTGAAGTTGGTTTGAAGAGAGTTGTCACCAAGGCCATGTCTTCTCGCTAAGGTGTTTTGTTGAGGTTGTTAATAAAACGAAAATCAAGTCTTAACTGTGTATCTTAGTATAATGTTCTGTTGTATATCTCGCCTTATATTTTCCCTATAAAAAAAAATTATTTTGAACCATTATCATTACTATGTTTTTCGTCACCCTACAAATTTATATAGCTTAGTCGAAATACATTTACTTGCAAATAATTTAATCGTCTATTTTCAAATCCTCCTTAGTCCTTGTTTCATCAATTACATCAAACTGTTACAGAAACATCTGGTATTATCTCTGATGGCTTTTCTGCTGATATATCTGTTGTTGTATCAACCTTTCTTGGCCCCCTCACTTCGTCAAATTTTAAAATTCCATTACATCTACCACATATCAGCCCGCTAACAGTGATACCATTGGGTGAAGTCCCTAACTCTTCACCTCTTAATTTTGCCCTCTTTATTTCACGAGATTCTGGAACATATTGACAATGGAGACATCTATACCCGCTAAACTTGTAACGCCCGTAACAACGTCCACATATTAAATGTCTACCGGTCCAATCTCTGTAGAAATACCTAACGCCTTTGCGAGGACAAGCAATACAGTATTTCAAACATCTAGTCGTAGTTAATTTTGGTTGTTCCTGTTTACAATGGTCATTGCATGGATAGACTACAACCTTATTGTCTAGTAGAATCTTTTTATCAGAATCAATGGTAACACCTACCACGTTATTTGAACCTCTTTTCTCTTCCACAAATCCAAAATAAATAGGCGTTCTCTCCACATATTCAGGAGCAGTTTTGACCTTATGTCCACTACGACAGTATGATAAAACCTTTTGCATTGGCGTACGTCCAGCCAAATGACAGTCATATGTGAAGTGACAGCTCACTTTCCGGCCGACAATAGTCGCCGTCTTGGCAGATCTAGTCGTAACTGTCGCCGGCATACCCAAGGACCTAGAAATATGAACTACACCGCTCATAATCGATGGATAGACCGTCTGGATGGAAATTTTAAAAGAATCTGAAGGATCCTTCCTCCTGGACACATAACCATCAGAATCGATAAGACCAGCTAAAAATGCCTCCCGGACTTCTACATCTTCAGTCCACATAAATGATGGTATTTGCTTTTCACCGTCCAATTCTCTTTTGAATTTCAGGTTCACTACACAATTCCAAAATGGGTTGTTCTTTCTCAAATGGCGGTTCCTGCGGTGTCCATCACAATCTGGCCCAAAAAATAACTTAACGTGCTTAGCTCTCAACGGAACCTCTTCGTCCTTATACTCCGGATAAAGCCCCCAAATTTTGCCGCGTTCGATGAGCCCTTCCATAAGGTTGGTATCATGACTATCAACGCTAATTTCTGGCTCTTTCGTGGTACCATCACCAATCCACAATCCAAGCAACCATGCCATCGTCAACACCGCTGGCGAATTCAGGCCCTTTTGTCCTGTAAGGAATGACGAAAGAACCCCATTTCCTTCTAGTACCGGATTGAATCTCAAAAAACTGTTCACACGCACCTGTGCTTCCAAAACATCAAGATCCCTCACTTGAACATGGTACTCGACAAATTTACCGCTGCTATGCTCTTTTTCTTCTAAAAACGCCTTAGCGGCAAGCTGTCCTTCAGGCGTCATCGGAAAATCCTTGTGATGCGTCTTTGGAACCTTGATGATCCTACCATCCAACGTCAGTGTATCTTCCAAATTCTTCCAACGAACCTTAAAATGATTCCTTCTAAAGCAATTCTCCACACTGGGTTTCATAGACGTCCTCAACTCAAGCTCGTGCGCTACAGAACATTGAAAACCTAACCTGTGATACACCTGTCGACGCAATGGATCCTTCTCAGCAGCCTCTCCTTCATTGGCTCTGTGTTTCGTCTTTTGCAAGATCTGATACGTCGTCTGTACATCCTTTTCGATGGCCGTGATCTTTGCACTCGTACCGTCTTCGCACATTACCATTTCTCCAGCCTCCAACTTACTGATCTCCTTGATCTGACCATCTCCCATTAGAAGCTTCGTACCTTCCTCGAACATTTTCACTATTCAAATTGCCTCTGTTCCTTTTCACTACCAAGACAACTCTTGGAATCATCTTCCAATTCCCAATTTTTGATCTGCTTTAATATGCTGGTTCTATTCCAAATTGTCGCCAACCGCTAAGCTGCTACAGGATTATAAACCCAGTTTGGGTAACATAATGTCCTATCCTTGGTGTCCCATTCTCTTTCGTATTTGGCGGCTGAGAGATCAACAATCCTAAACCTTACTACAAATCCGAATCTTCTTGATCAATCCATATTCAAGATAGCCTCAAATATCAATATCAATCTTCCTGCTTGGGCAATTTTTATTCCCAAACGGACATACTTATTACAAGATTGAGTGCGAAAACACGAAGCAAGATTCATTGTCCATTGATCTCCCATATGATCATTGACTCCCTCATTCTATTGATCCCTTCATCACACATGCATCCTTACAGTCTTACGCGTACCTGCAGGCTAAAACTATCCACAATCTATTCAGGTACGTGTGCTACCTGGAAACACCCCCACGATATTATCCGATTTCTGTATCCACTTTCGAAGGAGTGCCAGAAAGAAATAAGAAAAAAAAAAAAAAAAAAAAAAAAAAAAAAAAAAAAAGAAGAGGAAGAATAAGAATTGATTAAAGACGATATTATAGCAAGAATACATTCAAAAAATTCGCAGCATTTTAAACTACAAGGTCCATTTTATTGCAGGTCCATACGTTGCTTCTTTCTTACAGGATCAATTTCTCTTGTAGCTAGCTGTTACTGCTGGTGCAATTATATTTGATCTGCCAGCCGCCCAATTTTTTCCGGCTTTGGCGCGCGCCGAAAAAAAAAAAAAAAAAAAAAAAAAAAGATGCATTTTTTAACATGGAATTTGGGGCACTATGAAATGGGCAGACGCAATTATTATTCTATTAACGGATCGTTAATCAGCATGGCCGTCTGATGGAGTTTGCAGGCGAGGGTGACACGAAAGCCAGGACGTGTTTGGTGTGATCTCCTAAGATCCGATGAGATCAGATTACCTCAATTACAACCCACAGGGGGTATAGCCAGCCATTGGGAGGAGACAAGAACAGGGAGGCTTCTCGCCCTGTACCTGCTACACCATGCAAATTCCTGCTATAAGAAGACTCACTTATCGCGAGAGACAGAAAGCATCACCAGTGTATGTTCACGTGCCCAACACTCACGTGACATTTCGAATAGCCGCCGAAGTCCAAACACGTGCGGCGGCGAACTCAATGCCTATGAAAAGTTACACGTTACAGCGAGGTTCAAGAAGAACTTTAGAGTGATTAGTTTCTACGGCAATTGGCTTCTATAACAATTGACTGCTTCAATGAAATCTAGAGAAATATTGTTGTTTGTTGCTTTGTCACTCTGTTATTTTTACGTACAGAACACGAAACGGGGCGTTTCAGCCACACATCCAAACAGCAAACATATAAAAGGGGGAAGCAGAATCGAGAAATCGATTTCCGCCACCGACTTTCCTTTCCACACCTTCTAGAAGGACAGAAAGAGACGAAAACAGCTCTATCAGATCAAAACAGATCATATCATATATAAAAATGTCCGGAGACGATTACTATAGAGGCGGTGGCGATAACTACGGTGGTGACTTCAACGGTGGTTATGACGGTGGCTACAACGGTGGTGACAACAACTTTGGCGGTGATGGTGGTGACAGAGGCTTGTTTCACCACAATGAAGGCGGTGAAGACCACAAGGAACACCACTTCATGAGTGAGTTGATTGGTGGTGTTGCTGGTGCTTACGGTGGATCCAAGGTTGACCACAAGCACTCGAAGTTGGGTGGTGTGATTGGTGCAATTGGTGGTGCTATTGCCGGTAGAGAAGTTGGTGAAGGTGTTGACGATCACCGTGAACACAAGCACGAGAGACGTGAAGAACAGAACTTTGGCGGTGGTGACAACAACTTCGGTGGCGGCGGCTACGGCGGCGGTGACAACAACTTCGGTGGTGGCGGCTACGGCGGTGGTGACAACAACTTCGGTGGTGGCGGCTACGGCGGTGGCGATAACTACGGCGGTGGCGGTGGCTACGGCGGCAACGGTGGCTACGGCGGTGGTGGCAACGGATGGTAATCCCAGTCACCTCTTATGTAGATTCTCTATTTCTGTTTTGTTTTTTTTTTTTTTTTCTGCATATATCTTTTTACCAATGGTTACGGATTTTTGATTCTTTGCGTTTGCAATTTGGACCGTTTCTCGTGATTCATACATGCGGCTTGCTAAAGCTTTAGTTTGGTTATAAAGGTTCTCCCTTTCGCTGTGGATGAAATCTAGAGACAGCATAATGATTTCTCCATGCAAAAGATAGAATTATTGGAGTTATCATGAGCACTAAGCAGATCTGTTTGCAATGTCACAAGGAGCTGCAGGAAAACCCATCAGCTAGGGCAAGGAACCAAGGCAAGAAGGCGTACGAGGTACGCGACAGAATTATTTCGCCCATTGAGATCAGATGTATGCGATGTCACAGGAGGCTCTCGAGAAACGACAGGTGCTTTGATAGCACGCTGAGACCGGTACAACTGGCGTTAGGACTTGTTTTTGTGGGATGTGAGTCGATATATGGCGGTGTAAAAGGTGCTGTGAACGGCTTAAGGGGTAGTACACGCGGCAGTGGAGGGCAGGAGTCGCAGGAGTCGCATGGACACAAGCAAGACGATACGACTCCATTTGAGCCACCGCCGAATTACGAAGAAGCAACTACTCACAAGCAAGCTTAATGATCAATGGCAATTGAATAGGTTGGTTTTACTTTGTCGATTGGGTTCGTGGGTGATGATTTGGTGAAAATTTGATGGGCGCGATGAGATAAGGATAAATATAAATGCAATGGTAGAAGTGCGAATAAAACTGTGAGCTGAGGAGGAGTGGGACACAGCCATATTGTATTTTAGACTAAGTGAGTGCATTATGAAGCTTGACGTTGGACATATGAGGTATTTGACTGCGGATGATTTCCGTGTGCTTCGAGCAGTTGAACAGGGTTCGAGAAATCATGAGGTTGTACCTACAACGATGATCCACAACTTATCTGGGATGAGGTCTATTTCGGGTACACATAGGTCTATTGGGGATTTAGCCAAGGTGAAGCTAGTCGCAAGAGTCAGAAATGCGAAGTATGATGGTTACAGACTGACCTACAACGGATTTGACTATGTAGCTATAAAGACGATGCTCAATAGGGACACGGTTTATTCAATTGGTAACACGATTGGTATCGGTAAAGAATCAGATATCTACAAAGTTAGCGACATAAATAGTAATACGAAGGTGATGAAGATCCATAGACTGGGTAGGACTTCGTTCACGAGTGTTCGGAACAACAGAGAGTATTTGAAGCATTCGAGACAGGGTACGAGTTGGATGCATTTGTCGCTTTTGGCGGCTCATAAGGAGTTTGAATTTTTGTCGCTGTTGCATTCGAAGGGATTCCAAGTTCCTCAACCATTCGACAATTCTCGTCACATGGTCCTTATGGAGTTCATTAGCGGGTTCCCCATGAAAAATCTGAGGAAGCATTCGAATATACCAAAGCTTTACAGCGATCTGATGAGGTTTGCAGTTGACTTGGCGAAAAGTGGGTTAATTCATTGTGATTACAACGAATTTAATATCATGATTAAGGACAAGGATTCTCTGAAGGCTAATGAGTGTGAGTTTGTTGTCATTGATTTCCCGCAGTGTATATCAATTCAACATCCCGATGCTGAGTTCTTCTTCCAAAGGGATATTGAGTGTATTCGCAGATTTTTCAGCAAAAAGTTGAAGTACGATCCTAAGTACGATCCGTCGATGCTTGACACAGATGGGTTTGGTAATGGCTTCAGATATGCATATCCTGTTTTCAAAAGAGACGTGATACGGAGTGATAATTTGGATGAATTGGTCAACGCTTCGGGATTTAGTAAGAAAAAACCGGCAGATACTGATTTGGAGGAAGCAGTTAACGGAATGAGATACGCTGATTACGAATCTGATCAAGAGCAACGTGGTAGTAGTGGAGAATCAGAGGGCTCTGATGAGGAGTATAGTGATTACTACACTGAGGACGAATCTTCAGGGGAAAGTGGTGATCAGGCCGACCAAGACGAAGAAAATGAACGTATCGTTGAAGCACTATCTACAGGGGTGGGTAATTTAAAGATGGATAAACTTGGTAATTACATACTGGAAGATTAGATGTATAGTAAAATTCAGATTTTTTTTTTTTTTTTTTTTTCATCAGTCGTATTCTACACCTGAGCCTTCGTCATCGTCGTCATCCATTTCGATCGGAATGTCGTCAGCATCTTCGCCATCCTGGTCCTGTTCGGCATCAGCAGCATCTCCAGTCTCTATGTCTTCTATGTCATGTTGTTCGTCCTGTTGTTCTTGACGTCTTGTCTCACGTTCGACAGTTTCGTTATCCATTTCTTCCTCATCGCCAGATACACCGCTTCCATCAGATGAATCACTTTCGGCTTCGAAATTTGCATCATTTTCCTCATCGTCATCGGATCCAAATTCAGTCCCGTTTACACCACCACTATCACCTTCCACCATCTGTGCTGCCTCCTTCAAAGCAGAAGGCTCGTTAGGGTCACCTTGTGGAACCTGTGGATTTTTATAGTTCTTCTTTGCCTTTAATTCTTCAGACATCGATTTATCAGTGACCTGCTTCCTCTTCACATAATCATCGATCTTATTGTACTCACTTTGATCTATCATTGAAAATTCGAACTTCTCACCTTCCTTTGTAATCAGTGTGACGTTAAATGTCAACCTTGTAATCGATGTGTACGTAATAGATTCAATATCGGATGATTGAAAAACCAATATAGGTTTCTTAAACCCAAATATTAGATGTTCTGGTAGAAAGTACAAGGTACCCTCTTTCGTACCTCTATGGCATTCGACATGGAATGATGGAGACTGCTGTGATGAATTCGTGAAGAAAGGATCCGTAATCCTAAATCCAGCTAGGATTGCTTGTTTTCTTACGTACTCAATACATTTCGTAAAATCGTCAACTTCTTTATCAATATTTCCATTTTTCTTGAACTGCTGTAATACTGAATCCTTATTCAAAGCTATTAGTATTGGATCACCGTATTTATCTTCCACGGAATTTGAATATGTAATGAAAAGATAGACATTACCCATTTTCTCAGCAACCGGCAAGAAGACAGCCATTTTGATATTTTTACCTAGGTCCCTAATAGAAAGTTCTTGTCTGCCATCTCTCAATAAGGATAACGTTGGCTTCCTATCATTACGACTTAGATGTAGAGCAAAATCTAGCTTCTTTCGTAGTGGTGATAACACGGAAACGTCATTTAACCCAAAGATGATGCTTGATTTATCAATACTCTCTGCTGATGCACCATTACTGTTCAATTTCTGAGATTTTCTGGCAGGTTCCAATGAGTCATTACTGCTACTAGATCTACCAGCTTCGAATACCCTTTCAAAAACCGATTGTGACTCCGGTATCCTTTCAATAATTGATAGGACTGAAGTACGCAGTTCTAAATCCAGTTGGCTTACAATGGAGTTCATTAACAATCTTCCTTCAATTGCATCGTATACTGTTCTTTACAATAAGGATGGTTCTGCTCCCTCACCCTTTTATACTTTTTTTTTTTTCCATTTTTTTGTCGCCTAGTATAATTCTCAGTAGTGACAGGAAATGTTATATATAAAAAAAAAAAAAAAAAAAAAAAAAAAAAAAAAAAATACAGATTGATATATATATATATATTTCTATTCTCTAAAAGTCTTCCCATTCTTCGTCAGTTTGTTTCTTAGTAGCTGCTCTATCCTGGCCGGCACCACTTGATTCTGAGTTTGATAATTTGGAATATTGAGCAGCAGCTGAATTTGGAGCATTTTCAGAATCTTGCCAACTCTTTGTGAATGATGAAATCGCTTGTAAACCATAATTACCCGTTTCTTGAAATTTATTACCAAATTGGGTCGCTGCTCTTTTTGTTTCCTCTGACCACTGTCCCGATTGCAACTGTTGATAACCTGGTTGTATCACTGATTCATTCACTTCATCGAAGGATTTACTAACTGCGTTTGAAAAAAGGCCCCAACCTTTAGTAAAAGTCCCGAGTGGGTCCTTTTGAAGATTATCAAAGCTTAAAGTACTCGATCCAGCGGTTTCTTGACTACCTTCTGCGGGGCTGTTACCAAAACCCTGGAATTTACCACCTTGCGATGGTGGCAAGTAATCAGGTCTTGATTGATTCTTACGACCCAGTGCTGCAAAATAAGCCTCATTCTTTTCCTTTGAATCGGATTTAGAGGGCTTCCTGGATTCAATCGAAGTCGCTTGCTTATCGGAAATCGAATCTGACATGGTGGAGTCCTGTGGTTTACCCAGTTGGCTGGCATCAAAACCTGGATGTTCAGGTTCCATAAATTCTTTGCCTTCCACTATACACGTTAATTTTTGTTTATAATCACTTGCAATTGGGTTATCATATTTTAACTTCTGCGGTAATTTAAGATCAATGCCATGTGATGTCATATATTCATTAAATGGTTCATTACCACCTTTTTCCATCCTAACCAGCTCTTCTGATTTAAATTGATCCATTGTAATCGACCTAACAAATGAAATATGAACTCCCAAACCTCTGTGAATCCCTGCACATTCTAAACAGATGAAAATACCAAATTTTGGTGAGGCCCACTGAGGATTTGGAGCACTACAATCAACACACTTTTTATTAGTACCAACTTTCTGGAGCTGCAACAGCTTCCTACGGTTATCCGGATCTACTTTCCAATCTGACATGGTGGAAGATGGGCTGTTGGAAAGACGTGCGACAGGAGAACGGACAGGAAAACACTTCCACTCAATTCAATAATACAATGCCACGTTGTTTAAGTAATACCAAAGATTAAAATACTGGAAACAAAGCTGATCTTTGATATTTGTTGTATATTTCGAACGAGTCTATTTATTATTCGATCAACATAACAACATTGCCATCAATTCTGTTCGAAATTTCACAAAGGCGGTGGAAAAAAAGTTCCATCCGGTAGAAAACGAGAAGTAAGTGTCCGACATTACCGGTTCACCGGACATTAGTTCTAACCCCATCCACCGGACAAAATCCTTCGTATATAATGAGTTCGTTAAATACGTTCTTCAGGAGTCGAACCTGGGAATTAGGTTGGGTTATTTTATGCGGGTTCGAATCCCCGATAGCATATTTCGACTACGGAAATTGGAAGAATTAACAAAAAAAAAAAAAAAAAAAAAAAAAAGTATAACCGCTAGTCGTATTTGGATGCTTAAGATGTATATTAAAATGTTATTTCATGTATGGTCAAATAATTTAGAGTACTTTAATGTCTTCCTCTGATCGTTCATCGAAGGATCTTGCGATTGCAGAAGGTGCGGTGTACATAAAATAATAAACCCCGGATTTTAAAAAGATATAAAGTGTGTGTGGAGAAAGATAGACTTATTTATAAGAGATGTAGCTCACCCATTCAGTTTACACTCATATCTGGATTAAGAGTTTCCAAGCCTTTATTGATAATGGTTAACACACTCAATGTGTCATTTTTGGAGAAAGGCCCTTGGAAAGCTGATCTTTTCAAATGTAAAGTAGTCTTCGTTACAGGGGGAAATGGTACCATATGCAGGGTCCAAGCTGAAGCTATGGTTTTACTGGGTGCACATGCTGCTATTGTCGGTCGTGAGGAAGCTAAAACGGTTTCTGCCGCAAGAGAAATATCACAATTATCAAGAGCCGGTAGCGTTTTGCCGATAGCGAAGATTGACGTCAGAAGATTCGATCAGTTACAGAAAGCTGTTGAGAAGACTGTTGGGGAATTCGGTAGAATTGATTACGTTATTTCCGGGGCTGCTGGTAATTTCATAGCTGATTTTACTCATCTTTCGCCAAATGCATTTAAATCGGTAATAGACATTGATTTATTAGGAAGTTTTAATACGGTTAAGGCTTGTTTCCCAGAATTGGTCAAAACAAAAGGTTCAGTTGTATTTGTCTCTGCTACTTTGCATTATAGTGGTGTTCCATTTCAGTCTCATGTTGGTGCTGCGAAAGCAGGTGTTGATGCTTTATCCAATGCATTAGCGGTCGAATTGGGGCCGTTGGGAATCAGATGCAATTGTATTGCACCTGGTCCTATCGAAGGCACGGAAGGTATGAAAAGATTGTTACCAACGGGATTAGAATCAAGAGCTATTGGACAAATCCCACTGCAACGTTTAGGAACTACGAGAGACATTGCTAATTCAACCATCTACTTGTTTTCGCCGGCATCCTCATTTGTCAATGGTACAGTTGTTGTAGTAGATGGTGGTGCTTGGCATATCGGCACTACATTTAGCCGGGATATGTACCCTCAAGAACTTTTGAACAATATTAAATCTAAAATATAAACGCCGTTTGTCGTCCCGTTCCCTTTTCATTTTATAGTTTATATCAACTCATACCTTCAATTACATGATTACATTATTCAACGGTATTGTATACAAATTATTATAATACTGATAACGTTAAAAACAAACTGAATATTTCCTTTTCTTTTTTTTTTTTTTTTTTTTGTTATTGTTGTTGTTCTTTTTCATTCCCTCATTATTTCACCAAATATGGCTGACGATGATGGTTCGACCCCATTGAATTTGTCTAATGCCCCTTTAAATGCTACATTTCGTTCTCGCATAGGAGGACCTGAATCTTCTGAGCCTTGTGGATCCAATTCTGAATGTGGCCTCTTCGTGGATTTATTATCGTCGTCTGTTGGTTCACCAGCACCCACGGAACTAGATCTCGGTTCATTCCCACTTAAATTTTCAGAAGTAGTTTGTTCCCTATGATATCGAAGTAAATCGTTAACAAACTTAATATATCTTGCTGTTTCTAATATTGGACCATACTTTTCAACCAAATGGGTCTTTAAAAGAGTGAAGTTTGTGGTTCTAAAGACAACATAAGATTCTGTCGCCGTAAGACCGACTTCTTCCCTAACACTCAAACAATTCGCTGAAATAATTTTGAAAAAATCTTGTATGCATGAATTGGCTAAATTATCCTCATATAGGTTTTCCTCTAAAAGATTAAAGACAGACCCGTATAATTCCTTCGAAATCATATACCTGTGATAGTAATCATCATCGAGACACACGATATTTTTAAAACATCTAACCGCGGTAAGCCTTAGTTGCAAAGAATGCGAAGGTTTAATCAATTCGCTTACAGAATCTAATAGCCCATTTTCTAGGACGAATTGACGCGACAGTCGTCTGTCATGTTCTGTGCAGATAAATGAAACAAATTTAACCAAATGTATTAATGAGCTATTATCACGGCCTTGTAGCTCATTGTTTGGTGGATGACTATTTTTCCCCATAAGAGGCTTGAAAAGGACGGGCGCCACTTGGCTGTAAAAATTGCTGAAATATTCAACAATGAGTAAATCCGTACTAGTATCAGTTGGACTGTCTAAATATCTAACGTTTTTCTCCATTTCTTCAGGTGACATCTGTAAATCATAATTAAATTCTGAGATGAAATCGGTACCAACTTTGCCATTATGCGGAGGACTGTCTTCGAATTCATTTTCTGCACCGAAGCAACCTTCTGGATGTAAAAGAGTGTTTAGCGCTTGAGCTACTTGTTCCTTTAGTCCAGGACTTTTATCAGTTAAAAGTATAGTAGATAAAATCAACAACAGTGACATATCCTTTGTGATAGGTTTCTCGTTCTCTGATTGTTGACTCTCATGCTGGTGATCTTGTTTACTTTGTCCATTGGTTTCGTAGTGTTTCTTTTCATTTTGTACACTGTGAATTAAAAGAATATCGTGTTCAATAATCGTTATTATTGTATCTGTAGCCAAAATCCTTACACTATCATCTGTTTCTACTCTAAATGCATAATCCAAGACTTTGAACAGAGGCTTCCTCACTAAAGTCTTGTAAAATTTGGATTTATCAACTGGGTCGAGGCTTTTAGACATTTGCACACATTGATGCAAAAGTTTAATACCATCCTTCCTTTTCTCATTCAATTCCGTTTCTGAGTATCTTTTTCCAAACTCGTTTTGATCATCATATAGCTCCATCAACTTATCTAAAAATGGGTCCACCTGTAGAAAATCTACAATACAAGTTTCTAAATCTAGAATGATATCAATGATGAGATTAAAATTATGGTCATCTAAGAATCGAACAAGAACAACATCCTTTAAAAATTGTAGTCGGAAACATTTCTTAATAACAGCCTTAAGATCAGCATTGTCGATGGGAATAACTTCTTTAAATCCAGGTCCGTAGGAATTTAAACATTTTCTGTGATTTGCCTTCGAGGTGGGGAATTCAGTATCATACTCCAAAGTACCAACAATCCCCATAACTCTATCATCATCAGCCATTTGCTCCAAAATATCTCTTTGATTGTAAAGAATTAAAGTTTTCACTATATTACCCAAAAGTAACAGGTTTTTTGGCAATCTTAGTCTTTCAGCTTCGTGGAAATGATTAATCAAAATATCCAAATAATTCGTGCTTAGTATAAATTCTACAGTCTCATTTTTCAAGAATTCGAATGCAACATTCTCATTCAAAATCCTCAAAGCTTCCAATAACGAGTTTTCATCCTGCTGCCAATCTCGAGATGGTAGCGTAACTGGGCCTGTGATAATTTCATGCACTGAACCGATCCCATTATCAGTGGACTTAACAGCTACCAATGATATATTAGATTCTAATTTCCTCTGGACTTGCACAATAAATTCACAGAGCACATCACATCCAATACTTTCTTCGAAACTTAAAGCAATATCATGTCCTGCCAAATCCTTCCAAACAATTAACGTTTCCTCTTGTCTCTGATATTCAATGTTACCTTCTAACCTCGACTTAAGTAATACTTGTTTAGGAGCATCCTCATTGTTGACTACCAAGAATGCACGTAATTCCCCATTTGAATCTTCGTCATTGATTTCATTTTTTTCCAAATGCCCAACACAAAATCCTGTACCGGTGTCTCTCCATTCATTATTCTCCAAGACATATGCTTTGACCCTCTTTGGAGCTGTATCCCCAATAAAGATCTCATCACCACCGTTATCCATTTCGATTTCGCGTAAACGCTATCAACAAAAACTCTTACTAAATGGTTCGAAATTTTTGTCGAATATGTTGCCAACAATCCTAGAATTCAGAATTACCAATCAGCCTACCTCCTAAATTTTTACAAATGCTTCCTATCTACTTTTCTTTCAACTTTTTTTTTTTTCGAAACTGTATCAATTGTTCTTTCTTAATTTTTGTAAAGAATGAAAAAGAGGAAAAAAAATTGAATCATCTCACCTCATCGCTATAAAGGAAACAAAGGAAAAAGTACAGAAATTATATCCTTTATGTAGAATTTTGAAGACGGGGAATCGGGATCCCTGCTAGACTCGTAAATGATCATATCAGCTTTAAAGCTTGAGTACCTGATCAGACCCTTCGTAGTCGAAAGGTTCAAATCCATACTTGTTGGCAAACTCCCTAGGTATGAATCTACCACCCACGTAATGGGAAGTATCTTCGGTTAGATGTGTGCTACAAGGTTTAGGGACTGTTAGAGAGATTAATGTTGATGGTTTCAATGCGCGCTCTGCAACTGGTCCCTTATCTACATCCCATCCCGATGGGACATCTACTGATACAATAGGTAGCTTGCCTTTTAAACCATACAAATGATCTAAAACGGTACCAAATGGTTCTCTAATGGGTGGTTTGAAGCTGAATCCGAATATTGCATCCACTATGCAAAGAGTTTTTTCAGGATCTAAATACTCCAACCAATCTGTGGACCCTTGTTCGTTGGGTAGCACTGGAACTTTAACGAAATTTAACTGGTTTACCAATTGTTTATAAAACTCATTACGCTCGCTGCGCTTAGGGTAGTAAACCACTGGGTTGTATCCAAACAGTTTCAAATGCCTTGCACACACCAGTCCATCACCACCATTATTACCAGGACCTGCAATAACAAATACATTTTTATCCATACTAACTGAACCCGGGGGAAATTCACGAGTAACAGCCTGTGCAACACTGAAGCCTGCCAATTCCATGAGCTGTGGTAGCGTAAAACCTACACCAGGTCCCATCAATTCTTGATCAACTTCAGCTGCCAACTTTGAAGAAACTACTTTAAGAAGTGACATTGCAATGGTTTGATGATTAAAGCTGCAATGATTGAGGGACAATCCAATTTTCAAATAGCGAGAACACAAATACACATAACCAGTGATTTATATACCGAAATACAATTAATATTCAAGGCATTAAATGATTCATTATCCCAGTCCTTAAGGGTTCCTCCACCCTGTAGAATCTCCCAATTGATGATTACCATCATAGATCTGCGGGTAACCGCAATATCTAAATTACAAACACTAGTAATAATAACTCTATAAAAGTTTAAAAAATATTACAATATTATTCTCATTCTTATTCTTTAGCCCCGACTTTAATTTATGGTTTTATTCTTTTTTGTTGTTGTTCACTTCTTCAGAACGGAATTTCAATTTCTTAAGTCTTTTAGCAGACTTCGTACGCATCCCATGTCCTCGATAAGCATTTTACGCAGCCATTGAGTTTCTTGTCTTTGTAATTCCAGGTCTCTTTCTAGTTGAACGATTCGCCGATCCTTTTCAGAAACTAGATTTTCGTAGGTGTTCTTCAACTGTCGTACTATCACTTCACCATTCATTAAGGAACCACTAGAAGCAACAGTTGTAGAAAGTGTATCTGTAGTTGTAGTCCCTGCAGCACTGGTTGTAGCTGGAGCTGTTGTACCAGCAGCACCGGTGGCAGTTGCAGCGGAAGTTCCATCAAATCCATTTAAACTATTGTGTGGATCTGTTGTAGTCATTGGTGCTGTTGCTGCCACTGCACCTGTAGTACTAGTCTGTTGAGATGCATTTGGTTCCGGGGCATTTCCATAAACAGGCGTTGCCGTCCTTTGTCTCTTCGAAGTATTAGTCAACTGTAAGAGTTCTTCAACAGCATCATCATCAAGAGTATCAGCGCCTAAAGAACCCAAAGATCTTCTTTTCCAGGAAGTACTAGCATTGATCCCATTGGCACCGTTATTACCACCAGTACCACTAGTACCAGTAAAAGAATTGTAAAAAGTATCGCCATCACCGAGACCGAAATTGAAGCCTCCATGTCCTGGACTAGTCGGCTGCGTATAGTAGCCGTTTAAGGAACGAGAATTGACATCTTGAGATATATTTTGTAACTTTCTTTGTAGCTGTTGAGGCAGTGAAGCATCTGTCATCATACTGTTAACCGTTGGATTACGATGGACCGTGCGAGCCTCAGTTGGTGAAGCCTTTGTGGATGTCGCCAATGAATTCGCCATCGAACTTGCCTTTCTACGGGTCTGAGATAACATTTGACCTGATCTAGAATCATAAATTGATCCTATACTCATTGAAGCCAGTTCCCAAAGCTTATCACCTTTCAATTCAGAATCATCCCTAACTTGCCAAATTCCTTGATCTAATCGTTGGAAATATTTACTATATGGTGAAACATCATAACTCAGTTCTAACTCTTTAATTATCTGTTGGAATCGCTGATACAATTCAATAGATGATTTTGGAGAAGTAGATCTATCGTCAATAGAACCAGAAGAAATCGTTGCATTGTAAAGTTTGGAAAGTTTGGAAAAAATCTGTAAGTATTGAGCACCCGTAGTTAAATTACCGTTGGAACTTCCCGGTGTTCTGTCCGGTGTTCCTGTAGATCCCTGCGGTGAACTAGAAATACTCTGTAAGGCCCCATTGCCATGAATAACAGCTCCACCCGACAATATTTTAAAAGCCCTTATAATAAATACGTCTAACTTGGTCTGATGATGCATAATACCAGCTGTAGTAGCAAGTTGCTGGCTTAAAGCTCCAAAATCGATATCGTTCATTTTTTTTACTCTAAAATCTGTTTTCGACAAAAAATGATGCAAAAATCAACCCCCCAGAAGCTACTCTTGGAGCGCCCACACCGTACCGTCCAGCTGGGGTGGAAATCTGCTAAATTCCCAAAATTCGGGTATCACCAAACGTCTGTAAAGCTTCTGCTCTTCAAACTTCTAGTTTGAGTGGAATGAATGTTTAATCGTGTGTCCAGCTTCCATTGCCATTCATGCCATCTCGCGGTGTCATGCACAACTTTTTTTCCACCATTTTTTCGACATACTTCGCAAATTAAATCAGGAGAACAGGACGATGACATCAAAGTTCGCTTGCTCTTAACATGTGTCATGAAAAAAATTGTAGAAGATAAATCAAACTCGAGAGTCTCATATTAACTTGTGGGACATTTCGATCAACCATGCCTTCCTTCTAAAGCTACTTGTTTCCAATGTAAATATAATCGCCATTATCCATTTGCAATTTTGGTTGTGACAGATTCCATGCGTTACTTACTGAGAATTAAGGGACACGCTCCTTGTTTGGTGGTTCAGGAATAGAGGAATCCTAGGGTACAATGAGCCTTATTTTCAGTACTCCAGCAAATAAAGGATGTTGTTCTTTAATTTCAACACAAAAAACTAAAACAACATGAATCAATTGATCTCATCGACTTCAAGGGAGATATGGGAGACAAATTCAAAACACGTAGTCAATATCATCCCGGTGTATAGAGTTCGGTTATGATAACACTTTGCCATCCTGCTGAAGGAAAACCCACATAGAACAACTGTTTAACAACAAGACGCTGGTAGAATGTTCAATAACCTTTCCTTGCTCAAAAACGCTAAGTAGCAGTTGATTAGCAGTTGTGGTTCTCGTTTGCACGTAATCATTGCCGCCTTATCTCCTTTCAGAATACCTAAAAGCATCTACAAAACTATTCCAAACCTACAGTTTTCTTGAATAAAGTTTCATGGTTTCTTGATTGGTTCAACTGTATCAAACGACAATATCTAGGTAGCAAGTGTAATCCTACTTATTCCATGGTAAAACCTCAAAAAAAAAAAAAAAAAAAAAAAAGTAGTTTAAACGCACTTTCTCTGTAAGAGCGGACCAGAGGAGTACTCGGTAATCATAATCCAGTCACTTAACCTCAAGTCTTAGATCCATCTCTATACGATAGTCGTCGGCGGCTCTTCTACCGCCGAGGTTGGAGGGTGTGTTAGTATTCAAAACAAATAGGGAAAAGTCGTTATGAGGAATAGGAAAGGCGTTACCCGTATTACGTATGTAGTGACCCTAATGTTACCCTTCTCGTCCGGTTTGACTGGTTCGGTTCGGACGATATCAGTGTCCGAGGGTACCCGGTATAGTCGGACCATTTCTTACCCGGATCTTGTAGTCGTCTATAATGATATTTTTGGATGAACCGATCTGTTTTAAACATACGCGTACTTCACATACGTGTAATACCAGAATATATATCATATACTCGAAGGATTACCTCAATCCAATTCAATTGATCATTGATACTTTTGAATTCAGTTTGTTTGAATATCATTTTTTGGCTGGGATTTGGAAAGTAAAAGAAAATAATCACGATAAAGAAAAAACATGACTCCTATACCACCTGTAAATTTATTTCGTAAAAAGAAAGAGCATAGGCGCGGTATCACCTATTCTATGTTATTATGTGGTCCATCAGGAACTGGTAAGACGACCTTTGCGAATAATCTGTTAGAATCCAACATTTTTCCTCATAAATATGAACAATCAGATACATATGAAGTTTCACCGAAGATTAAAATTACTTCTCCAACAAAAGTTGTATCATTCAATTCTAGAAATGGTATACCATCATATTTAGCGCCTTTTGATCCAGCAAGAGCGGAATGGGAACCTGGTATCACAATTACTTCAACCTCTGTTGAAATTGGTACTGGTCAACCAAGCGCAGATGCAGAATTCGAGGATGAAGAAGAAATTATTCTTTTCAATTTAGTCAATACGCATGGAATTGGGGAAAACATGGATGATTCTCTGTGTTTTGATGAAGTCACGTTATATTTGGAGCAACAGTTTGATATTGTCTTAGCTGAGGAGACTAGAATTAAAAGAAATCCAAGGTTCGAAGACACCAGAGTTCACATTGCACTTTATTTTATTGAGCCCACCGGACAGGGGCTCAGGGAGATCGATATTGAATTTATGAAAAGAATGTCTCGTTATACAAATGTGCTCCCTGTTATTAGTAGGGCTGATTCCTTCACAAGGGAAGAATTAAGTGAATTTAGAATGAAAATCAATAGTGATTTGGAAAAATATCATGTTCCAGTTTACAAATTCGAAGTTGATCCTGAAGATGATGATATCGAAACTATTGAAGAAAATCAAGCATTAGCTAATTTACAACCATTTTCGGTGGTCTGTTCTGATACTAAGGATAACGAGGGTAGATACGTTAGATCATACCCATGGGGGTCAGTCTTAATTAATGACAGTAAAACATCGGATTTACATATTTTAAAGAGCGTTCTATTTGGATCTCATTTACAGGAATTTAAAGATACCACACAAAATTTGTTGTATGAGAACTATCGTGCTGAAAAATTGTCGACCGTTTCTGAACACGAAATCTCTAATGGAGCAAATACAGCAAGACAATCAACTGCACCAAGTTTATCTAATTTCGCCTCGTTGATAAAAACTGGTCAGGTGCAATCTTCGCAATCTTTGGCAATTGGACCTGAACCACCATCTACACCAGATACGAGACCCTCGTCAAAAAACCAAAGTTCTCGACATCCAAGTCACGATTCAGAGGAAAGATCTTTGCCATATGAAGAAAAGGGCTCAGAATCACCTGAAAGGACTAAGTTGAGAAATATTTCCGAAACTGTACCATACGTATTAAGACATGAACGTATATTAGCAAGGCAACAAAAATTGGAAAAATTAGAAGCACAGTCCGCGAGAGAATTGCAGGTGCGTATTCAAGAATTAGAAAGAAAAGCTCATGATTTGAAACAAAGAGAGAAATTTATACGTCAGCAGCAACTAGAAGATCCAAATGCTTCCTTGGACTCATCATCTTCAATAAACGCTGGTTATCCACATAGTAACATCAAGAAAGAGGATACGTATACAGATTTAGCCTCTATTGCTTCTAATAGACAATAGAACTGTCTAAATACAAACTAAATAAAAGTGATCGAAATTCTTCTCCAGTTAAAAGTAAAGCAAATAGGACAAACAGACATGCACTTAACCATAAGCACTTTATGATGAAATCCTAAATATTACACGCGGCTAAACAATTCGCATTCTGCATATAGATGATAAAATATAAAACAAAAAATAAAATAAAAAAAATATAAGGATTGATTCGGCTAAAACAGATCAACTGTCAATATTCGCATCAGGTTTCTCCTCTTACTGTAATTACTATTATTATAATTAATATTTTCCTCTGCTTTCTCTCTTTCTATTTGCTTCTTTTCTGATCGTGATTATAGCTTAAAATTCTATTAGTGCTTTTGGATAACACTCACCCGACTTTGGTTCTTCCGACTATCCCACTAACTTTGTGGTTTTAATTTCTTGCTTTCAAACAGTTCACATAACGAATTAAAATTATGAGGGAAATCCACATCAACCTTTCATACATTAAAACGGTTTTATTGGAACGGACAGCCTTTCGAGTATTAATCGCATCATACTGGGGGAAGAGGAGATTAGGTAAAAAAAAAAAAAAAAAAAAAAGGTAGGCAAAAAATCGGTACATAGAACGTCCAGGTTAGACGCATCGTAATAATGTTACATGCGGATTCAGAATACACATCATTTAGCCACCGATTAAGAATTTCGAGAGGGAAAAAATTAGTAATAATGACAATGGAAGCAACGACCTGGGATAATATAACAAGAGTATAGAAGGATATTGATTTAACAATGCAACTTATGACAGGTTGGAAATAGAACACAAACGGATCACATCTGAATGAATAGAAAATGAAACAAAATATTAGAGTACTGGGTGGATAAAGTAGGGGTATGATATGGTGTAGTCATTTGATAAAGAATTAACATGGATCGAAGAAATTGGATAGAGCAGCTCAATGTCCTTTTGGGATTAATAAGCCGGAAAAACAATAAAAATAAAAATAAAACTAGATCAATCTCAATGAGAATGTTTAGGCTTTATTGTATCCGCTGGAATAGCTATAATTGGCAAACGACTGTGTAGAATTACTGTTGGTACCTTGGCCACTTATAGCAGTACTACTACCTCCTCTTCTGTTGTTGGGACCCCTCACACCCAACGGATTCTTGGAAAAGCTTAACCTTATACCACCTTTATTACTAACATTAGCACGAGGTAATTGGCTACCGTATAATTCCGCAAGAGCTCGTGTGGCAAAACTGACATCTTCAAACTCTACGAAGCACATAGGCCCATGACCATTACCATTACTATTCTTATTTCTGAAAGATAATCTTCTAAACCCTTGCTGTCCAGAAAATAATTGTCTTAATTCTTGTTCAGTAGCATCTGGCGGCAAATTCCCCACATATAACGTATTGCAAGGTGGATTTTGATCTGCCGGATTAGCTGGTGGTGGAACTCTAGCCAAAAGAGAAAGGTCTGCTTGAGATATTGTTCCAGAACCAGCCACGTTGTTTGATGATGAGGATGAAGATAGACTACCCTTCTGAGCACCTGTGCTCGAATGTACACTTCTACCAGCACCTGATCGGGCCTGAGAAATTTTTTGCGTAGGCTCTGAAGAAGGAGCGGTGGTAGTTGCTGCCGCTGTTGACAACGATGAATCCTGAACTTGTGATTGAGATGAAGCAGGAGGGATGGGCTGTGTTGTTCCTTGTTGCGTCTGTTTAGCAGTTGGGACAAAAGTTTGGCTTTTCCTAGAAGCTATCCCAAGATCACTAGATCCTCCCATGACATTGGACAAATTTGAAGAACCGGCTGATGGAATTTTACCTAATAAATTGAAAGGTGGGATAGAAGAGCCAGTTGGAGTGGAAATTGGGATACCTTGCATCGAAGGTGGTGGAAATTCTACGGCTGATGTCGGTTGAGTAGCGCTAGCAGAATTTGCCGTTTGCGGTAGAAAGAACGAGGAGCTCGGCTTTCTACCAGAAGTACCCCAGTCTAATATCGGCGTGGAAGGTTGAGGTGTAGTCGAAAATCCATTCATGCTACTTGGTATCCCATTACCACCCCAAAGAGTGTCATTAATATCATCATTATCCATCAGGAGAAAAGATTTGCCTACATCTCGAGGCTGAGACGACGTAGAATCCTGATGAGAACGCGTATGACCTACCGCAGACCCTGTCTGAGATTGCTGCGATTGGGACGGCGTCTGTTGCTGGTGTTGTGGTGGTTGCTGCTGGTGCTGTTGACTGTGAGAGTCCACACCAGCTGGGGCACCAACACCATTAACTAGGGGGTCTGAGGAAAACGGATCACTAAATGAAAACCTAAGACGTGTTTGCATAAGGCTAGGTCTGTTACCAGCACCAGATGATGAAATTGGAGAGGCTTGCTGTTGTTGCTGTTGTTGTTGCTGGGCATGGGCCGATGGTACAGAAGCAACGGGAGTAGGAGGTAGGGTTGAACTGGAAAGTTGATAATTTGGTTGAGACAAATTAAATTTCGGCCTTTGAAATGAAACTTGTTGGTTGGCCAATTCATCTATTACTTCAATGTATGAAGTGAATGGATAACTTGGTCCAAATATATCAGATTTTGAACACAGTATCGATGCATAATGAGTCGCTAGTGGTAATGAACCAAATTTCGCAAGAATGGAAAATTCGTAATCATCCGAGGAAGAATTCGAAATTTTTGGTTCTTTAATCAATTCGACATTGAGAACACCATCTGCCAAGGCGAAAATGGCATAAGTCTCTCTTAACGTAATATCTTGGGGTAAATTTTTCATTTTCAGGAGGTAAGAACCAGCTCCTTGACTAAAAGATGGTGAATGCAAATCTTGATGTTTTTGTGACATTGATGACGTATTGAGTCCACTTCCCATGGAAAAACTATGAAGCATGGACGATAAATGCAAAGGCGATGTCCTCTCATGATTATTGGTGCCTACACCACTACTACTGCCACCAACAGTAGGGTTGTTGTTATTGCTAAAAGAGTGATGAAGACCTGACCCACTACTTCCTATGCCTCCCCCACTTGTTTGCTGTATACTTGTGTCACTATTAGAGTGGTTCAAATTAAGTGTAGCTTGATGGCTTGGGGAAACGTTAGTTGATGTTCCCACTGAAAGATTATCTGAGCTTCCATTAAATGGCCCCTGCACAAAAAAATTCGAACTATCCATCAGGTGGTTGTCTTGTATAACTGGCATGTAGTCTTTTTAAGAATAAACGGTGTAAAACCAATTGTAATGAAATAATGCAAATGAGTGATTGTCAGTTTAATTAAAAACTCTTCTAGAACACCACCAACTATTAACTATTGTTAAACCTTCTTGTCTTCTGTTTATCACTTTTCTCTGAGATTTGTTTTCTTTCTGCAATGATAATGTTCAATATTCTAATTCACTTTATTCGTTTCAAATAATACAATATGCAAATGGTGTGTGTCTCGCCTTATTTGCCACTTCTCTCAATAATTCAAGAAACTCAAATAACGGGAAACAAACCGTATCAATAAAAACAAAAATTAATAACGAAAAGAAATAAAGTGAAAATAAAATAAAAAAAAGACCAACAAAGACTCCTCGAGTAATAAAATGCGTTGACTACCGCTTTGATTTGTCGTTATCTGCTTTCTCAATAGGTTGGAATCCTTAATTTTTTTTCGTTTTGTCCGTTCCTCTTGTGATAATTATGTTTGTGTTAAGAGTTTTGTTCTTGTTTTCGTTCTTGTTTTCGCTTTTTTCTCCCCTTTCCGTTCCGTTCACGGGTTCTTGAACTCTTTTTTTTTCTGATGGAATGATACAACACACACGGGCACAACGATAACACAGGATTTAAGAGTATGTTAACCAATTAGTCTGATAGAAAAGTAACCAAAACCAGTCTTGACGAGGTAGTCGGGTATGATTAGGTAGGAAAAAAAGAAGTGGTGGTAGTTGTAGGAGTAATAAAATAGTAATAGTGACGATAATATTAATGTCAGCGGGACCGGAAAAAGATTGGAGGTAAAACAATGGAAAGACGCAATATGGTAAGTTAGCACACCGAAAGTGGCTGGTACGTCCAAACGAATTGAAGATTTCCTTTTTTTTTTCGTTTGTTTGCTTGCAAGATGCCAGCGAAGATCAAGTAGCCCCACAACCGTTGTCCAAACAAGCCGTAACTTCACGGAAACCCAGCATTCTGGATCTTGGAACAATAGCATGTGTGTACGATGTTTTTTAGTACCCGACTCTCGGCACGTATTCTTTTTCCCTGCTACTACTTTTTTCTCTAGTTAACACAGCTAGTAAATTAGGGTAACAGCATCCCCAGGTGCGTGTGAACGTTCCAGTTGACTCAATGTAGCCTAACCTGGAAGAAAAAAAAAAAAAAAAAAATAAGGCTGGTTTAATAAAGGCTTCTTTGAACGGATGAAGCCTGTTCACATAGCTGGAAAGCAAAAAAAGGCGAACGGAACGCTGCAGTCTGTTCAAAGTTTTTTTTTTTTTTTTTTTTTTCTTGGTTTTGAGTGGCCCATAAAATCTTTATTTGTTCGTAAGATCGAAACTATTTCGGATATCAATTTAAACATTTTGAAACGTTTTGAATGTTTTCTGCTTCACAGCAGTTTTAATGATAGCTTATTGTTGGCTGTCCTCAGTAGCAGTCACTAGCGAATTTAGCTGTTCCGTTAACCCTAATAATTTACGCTCGTGAATTTTTTCTAAATCCTCGAAACATCTAGGCACTGATTCAGGGTGAAGTAAAACTTGTTCTTTCTTGGAGTTCTCTGGCCATTCAACTTTAAAATTGTAGCCATAACTATACTCTTTGGTACTAAATGAGGCCCGCGCACTAGATCTGCAGGAAGATAAAGGCGAAACGGGAGCACCGATTTCACTTTTCACTTCATCTTCTTCATCCTCTTCACTGCCCTCTTCTTCTACCGAATTAAGGAGATATCTTTGATAACCGCCAGCGGTGTTTTGAAACATACCGTCAAGGTGCAATCTGAGAGGGGTAGACGTTTGTGTAGCACTGTCTACCATCTTAGACTTGTTATTTCTACAATTGGTGTCGCTGTTACCACCGTGTACAGTAGTTTTTGGAGCTTCTTGCAAAATTCCTTGTTTACTAGTTTTCGTACCTGAATTCTTTAGATTGACGCCATTATTTGAATTTCTCTTGCTATTTTTGTTCTTAGAATTTTTGTTACCATTGTTGTTGTTACTATTACCATCAAACCTGTTCTTTGTATTTTCATTTTTATTGCCGCCCAGTTTTGGTTTGTCACCGTTGCTGTTCTTCTTGCCACCATTCTTACTGGAATTCATGCTGCTATTAGAGTTTCTTGTTTCTACCATCATGATCTTGATCTTTTACCTGGTTGTTTCTTCCTTATATTTAACGTCTAATGTTTATTTAACATGTTATGTGGAAACAGAAAGAAGATGTGTTCTCCCCGTCCGCCTTTTTATACTCCCGATTGGTGGCGCCGAGAACTTCAGCGGCTATTTGCATTTGTTACCCTGTGCACTACTGCGACAAATAACAAACTTCCATGTCTCATCACCCGACATATGCAAAACATAAGAATCGCTTCACTGAAAAAAATAGCATAGAACTTTACTACAAAAGGTTAGATAATTATAAAATAAAACGGCTGGCAAGGTTACCAACAAGTATCATTCAATCATTCAACTAGTTAGCAACAATCATTATACTGACAAACATTGAGAAAAACCATTAAAAGAAGGAAGCGGGAAGAAAAAGATAATAGTAATGATAAAAATAAAATAAAATAAAATAAAGTCACGAAAGTCAAGTTTCAAAGTCTCATTGAATTAAACGGCCGTAGCAGCATCGCCATGGCTACCAGGCATTATGGTGTTTTTGATCTTTCCTAAGATACCGGGTTCCCCTTTCCCGGAATCAGGAGCGGCACTCCTTGCGTCTTGGGCGACTTGTTCAACTTCATCAGGCCCCCCCCTAGGCACCTTTGAAGCTTCATTGTAATTATAGGCGTCCTCGTCACCATATATGGATGTTGGTTCACCGTCTTCCCCCAGACCTGTAGCATTCCTAGATTCACTGACATCGTTGTTATAGTAACCTTGCCCAGGAGAAACTGGATCACGATTGTCGACGCCGGCGACGTCATCATCAACTCCGTAAGACCCCACAGATTCGGTCCGGCCCTCGTCTGGCATATGAGAAGTCACATAGTTATTATTTCCTTCTTCATCCCCAAGGCCTTGGGTTTCTCCATATGAAGGCCCTTCTCCATCTGGACCACGGGTTGAAGGTGAAGGTGGACCGCCTTTCTTTGTCTTCTTTGAAGTGTTGCTGGAGCTAGGTTTCTTAGTTGATTTGGAAGAGCCAGGATCTGTATTACGCATAACGGGCAAATTATTGGGCTTAACAGTACCCATTGGTTGAGTCCCCCCACCTTGACCTGGAGCACCACCCCCACCAGAGTCGTTAGGTCCAGTTGGTGGTCCCTCCGAGTGTGTACCCCAGCCATAAGTTGGGACACTTGGATCAATCAAACTAGGGAAATTACCGAATGTTTCAGCAAACCTCCTACCCTCGTCAGTCTGAGGCCCACCAGTAGGTGACGCAGGAGATCCACCTGGCTTCTTTTCGCTTGTGCCAGAAGCACTCTCGCCACTGCTAGACCTCTTGGACTTAGAAGTATTATTTTGCTTCTCAATAGATGGGGTTCCCTTGGAGCTTGGACTAGTTGGCTCTAAGTCCCTCCGGGATCTTGGTGAATTCGCAGAGTTCTTAGTCTTCGAACTCCTAGTTCTGGTCACGGGTTCCCCGCCCTCAGTTTCTGTCTCGAACGGCTCACCTAATTGATCTTGGTTTGCGGACTTCCTCTTTGACATACTAAAACGCCTTGCAAGACTTCCCTTTCTTGAACCTGCAGACTGCGTTCCTTCGTCACCAGCTATACCGCCTGCTGATTTCTTACGGCCAAACAAGCCCTGAAATCCTAACCTTGGAATGCTAGTATCTTGGCCTCTAGCGTCAGTAGGTTTGCTCAAAGAAGGTTGTTTAGTCTTGCGAATAGGTTGGCCCCTGGCTGTCTTTTCTGCGCCTGTAGCCGCCTGCTCCTCTGTGCCTGGAACAGTCTCACTACTGTCATAATAAGCGCTGCTATCAGCAGAAGCTTCCCTATCGAAATTATCCCCTCTTTGATCATCAAATTCTTGGGAGCCGGGGACCGTATCTCCATTTGATGGCCCCAGTTGTTTTTCTTCGTCCCCTTCTCCGCCGTAGCCACGCCTAAGACGCTGGTTAGTTCCTCCACCGGAACTAACCATACGATCAGAAGAGTAATCATGGCCCTTGTCATAAGCACCAGAAGGGCCCGAAGGCACACGACGTCCATTACGATCTTGGACATATTTCCTATCATAAACACCCGTCGATGGTTCACCTTGTCTTGGGGCGCGACCATAAGAGCGTTCGTCATCTGCAGGAGAATAATCATCGTAGTCATCATATGCAGGCCTATGAGTACTGCCACCGCGGTTCAATCCACGAGGGCTGCCTCCAGCTGCTCCTGCTCCACCGTAACGACCGGTACCATGGCCGACGCCGTCATCAGCACCACCAGAAACACCTTGGCGAGGAACATCGTCGTCGTATCCATACTGGTCATCGCCATAATCACCTGGGGAATCGTCTCTTCCTGTACCTCTTTGGTCCCCAGAACCGCCTTTACGGAATCCACCGCTTCCAGCTGCACCGGCAGCTCCAGCAGCATCACCACCAGCGGCTCCTACACCATCGCTGCCAGCATTACCAAGCTTAGAGCTGATTCCTCTATCAACGGCTTCCTGAGCTGTTCCTTTAGCGTCATTGGCTCCAGGCACATCCTTTGCCTTACCAGCAAATTGAGCTGCCTTACCTCCACCTAATTTGTCCTTGGCGAGGTCACCTGCTTTCCCCTTGCCAATTCCACCAGCTTTATCCAAAGATCCCTTGATGTTTTCATTACCGGCGGCTTTGTGTGCAGTCTTAGAGAGACCACCGGCGATGCCACCATCGCCAGAGTCCCCACCACCGGCTGCATCAGTCCCTGTGGCTCCTGCGGCTCCTGCAGCTCCCACACCACCTGCAGCCAGGCCACCTAGGCCATCACCACCAACAGCGCCGGAAGATCCACCTTTCCTAGCAGTAGAAGAATCACGATCGCTTACTCCTCTAGAATCATCGCGACGAGCACCATCAGAGCCTCTACCTTTACTGCCAGCTCTCCTAGTACCTAATTTACCAGCACCAGGATTACGAAGATCGTCATAGTCCTCGGGGTATTCATCAGCACCTGGTCCAACAGCACCGCCAGGAGACTTTTGGTACCCTGCTGGGTCACGACCAAACTGATCTCTTGCCCTGTTTCCCTTTCCATTGCTAGGGTGGTGGTCATCGTAGCCATAGTTATCACCAGTGCCGTAATCTTTAAAATTGCGATTACCACTACCATAGCTGGGAGTCTTAGTTTCATATTTACCTACACCCCCACGGGAACCGCCGTGACCAAAGTCCTCGTCAAAAAATTCGTCAGCGGGTGACGAACCCTTACCGTAGCCATAGGCCTCGCTGCCTCCCAAATTTCCACCACTACGATCACCTTCAGAGGAGTAGTTTGGGTCATGAGCCCCGTACATCTCGGCACCTGTCCCAGTATATTCTAAAGCTTCATCCTTTTGACCCTGCTTGAAAGGATTGAACTTAGATTTAGAACCATAACCACTTCCACTTCCACCAGTAGTACCCACCAACGTATCATCAGCCATTCCGGCTGTCTTAGAGTACCCACCAGCTTCAGCTTGACGGTCATAGCCACCAAGACCACCAGCTCCTAAACCAGAGTCTGGTGCACCTCTCTCGGAGAAATCACCCAAAGAATCGTCAATGCCAGCAGTCCTAGAGAATCCTCCAGCAGGATCAGACTCCTCTTTTCCATATCCTTTGTCACCAGAGGCACCACCAACACCAGTACCGAGACCTGAAGAATCTCCTCCAGAGTAGGCACCAGATGCATCTTCAGCACCAGCCGTTCTTGAAAATCCACCTGCAGGATCAGACTCAGCTCCGCCATAACCTCTGCTACGTCCGTAGCTACTGCCACCTGCGGCTGCACCGGTACCAGTCAAGCCACCAGCACCACGAGAAGAGGGAGAAGATACACCCTGCTGTGACCTCTCACCCCTCCTAGCAGCGGCGTAACCGGCCTCATAACCACCCTGATAGCCGTCATTATGAGCATGCGAGGAATGACCATGAGCAGCGGCACGAGATTCAATAGGTTCATCGTAACCAGAGCTTCTCTTAGAAGCAGAAGTGGCCGTAGCAGGTCCCCTGTGAGGATAACGGCGGTTTCCTGCCGGATAATCACCATTTATTTCATCATAATCAAAACCTCCATCAGAGGGAGGAGCACCACCATATCCACCACCATATCCACCACCACGACCACCACGACCACCAACACGGCCGTATTTAGAACCGGAGGAACCGTATCCACCGGCATCAGAACCGTATCTACCGGCATCAGCACCAGCACCACGGCCGTATTTAGAACCAGAGGCACCGTATCCACCGGAATCAGCACCATATCCACCAGCGCCGTCACCACCTGCTCCTGCATAATCACCGCCTTCATCAGTTGCGCCATTCTTCTGTCCGCCAAATTTGTTGAGGTTACTTCCAAGCGCACCAGCTGCACCAGTAGCAGCAAATTGAGCACCAGTAGCACCACCTGGGATTCCTGCTGCATCGGCAGCCTTACCGATTCCGGGAACGTCCTTCACATTCTTCGGAATACCAGCTTTACCAGCCAAATCACCAGCCTTGCCTTGGAGTTGCTTGTTTCCCGCAACTTCACCAACTTTACCTTTTACTTGCTCGTTACCGGCCAAATCCCTGGCTTTAGAAGTCAATCCACCCCCGGCGCCAGCACCATTTCCACCAGCTGCATCGGCAGCACCTAAACCTTTGCCTGCACCGCCAGCATTACCTCCTGCTCTTTGTACAGCTGCATCGGCACCAGCGACGGCTGCACTGTTTTTACCCGTGGTTGCTCCTGCAGCAGGACCTCCGGTTCCTGCAGCTCCTGCAGCTCCTACGGTTCCTGCGGTTCCTGCGGTTCCTGCGGTTCCTGCGGTTCCTGCGGTTCCACGACCTTTAGATCCTGTCCTTACTGGAGCCTGACTGGGCCTCTTAGCACCTGCACCACCTGCACCAGCCTCGTCTCCAACACTCGTGGCTCCACCAATTTGCTCGGCTTCTTCACCAGGAGCGGAATGGTGATGTCTTCTGAAAGGAAAAAAGCTCTTCTTCGCATGTCGCCTATCCCAATCATCGCGGTCTTGGTAGTCTGGATGATCATGGCCGTAACCTCCAGCTCCACTCGTGGCTCCACCACCTGCGACACCACCTTCATCACCGCCTCTCGTCTTCCTCGATGTATTCCTAGATGGTGTTTTCGACGATGGTGTCCTCCTGGGAGAGCGTGCTGGAACTTCCGATCCATAGGCACCTCCTTCTTCGGCCGGATCATATGCACCTGCAGGAGCCCCTGTTGGAGCCTTACGGGGAGAGGCAGGTGTACCATACTGAGATCCCGGAACGTATTCTGAGTGTTGGTGGGGGGTTTCTAATTCATCCTCAGGGTCTCCAATTCCTCCTTCTGCTCCTGCGAAATCAGATGCTTTATTTCCTGGTGTTCCGTGTCCATGATGATAACGATTTCCGCGCGAACGTTGAGCAGCCTGTTGGCGACCGGGGGAAGCCGCCGACTGAGGAACATTGCGAGAATAGCCGCCAGCACCGTATGCATCATTTTGACCAGCATATTCAGCATCATCGGCATAACCGCCACCTCCGTATTCTTCTTCAGGCTCTTGAACTGGTGCCCTACGACCGCTACCACCACGTGCTACACGGGGGGAACTAGTAGCACCTGAACCTGCACCGGCATCGGCACCTGCTTTAGAGCCAGCACCGCCGGCAGCAAAGCCGTCACCACCCAATCCTTCGTCACCCAATCCTTCGTCACCAAGACCCTCGGCAGCATCATCGCCGCTACCACTAGCGCCCTTCTGACCCAGGGGATTCTTCTTAGAAAGGTTCTTAGCATCTTCAGCAGTCCCTTGAGGGTCCTTTTCCGCCTTCTTTACCGCATCAGTGCCCTCATTTTTCAAGGCATCTGTATCTGGCTTCTTAAACTTACTGTAGTTACAGAAGACGTTAGTATCTGGTCATTCATATCGAAAAATGCTTGGATACGTATTCTATCTTAACCATCCACACCATATACATACTTCTTAAACAACATGATCTCTGGGATTCTTGTTGAAAAAGGAATCTTTGAGAGCGGTAAGCTGCCATATCCCACACTCTTATACCATAACTAGGCTTTTGCTTTTTGCTGTACCCCTAGGGGTGGATTAGCTGCTGTGTAACTCCTACAAGAACACAGGGGATTAAAAGCATAAGCGTGGAAAATGAAAAAAAAAAAAAAAAAAAAAAAAAAAAAAATATTGGGAACTTAAAGCTGGGAGAGAACAATCAGGGACGGCAGATGCTCAGCCAAGATATAAGGGATCACTTCAGTATTGTTACTTCCGTTGTATCATAGTTTGTAGCAACCCTCATTTACGATCACTGGTAGGGCTAATCTACCAACTCACTTACCATTGATTTTGCGTATAGAAGAAAGACAGATGGGGTCTGCTTTCCATTAGTCGTTAAACTCACTTGAAAATGAGGGAGAAAAAAGGGCTTGTTTCTTGTCGATTTCGTTCATTGCTTCTTCTGTATAGCAACTTAATTCATTCAACGCGCGGTCGAGCAAGGTCTGTGCGGCTTAGGCACAGATAGTTTTTTGAGCGTGGAGGGGTTTTAGCTAACTTGGCTCTGCATGTCACTTGGGTTTTCTTCTAGCTTGACCCCCAACTCTTCGAAGGTTAGTTCAATGGGACACCATATTAGCAAAGCGATCTCCGATCTGAGAGTAATGTAACCCCTTTTCAGGCGAAATTTGCATCTTTTGCCATGATACTTTGCCAAATTCTGAAGATGGGTGGTAGTGATGGTAGTATTGGGGATGGATGCGGATCGCTCAGCCTGGTCGGCTGTGAAATATTGTAAATTTTTCTTGCCAAAGATTTCTATGCGTAGAACACTTGTAGGATCCACGATGCGATCATCTGGGATGACGTTGTTGTCGTTGTTCTTGTCGGTTGTGACTAGGAGAGTCCAATGATCTAAGTGGTTGTCGTTAGTCAGGAAGCATAGGATTGTTGCATCGATGACGAAACACTCATTATCGGATTGGAGAGCGAATGGAATTGAGGAGGAAGAGGATGCTAGTCTTCTCAAGAAAGCATCGGTGGCTTTTTTTAGGTCCATTGCGTTATTGCAGTGGATGAGGTGGTAATCTGAGGTATCGGCATTTATCGGGGGAACTTCATATGGCGGCAGTTTTTCACCGAGTACATAAAATTTCTTGGTGTTTATGGCTTCCTGACAGAATTGGAAAAGATGCCTCCTTTCCTCTAAGGTCAATATAGTGTTTGGACGGATTATTTGGTAGCGATAGGGAATTGCATTCAAGGTGTTATTGTCGCGAAGTTTGGCTCTTAGGGTCAAAAGACAGACGATTCGATGTGCTGAATGATTGAAACTTCCAGGAGCGTAGGTCTGGGCGATGCTCTTTCCGTAGGCCTCTTTGAACAATTTATCGAGATTTTCGTAGTGATCGGGGAACATTAAAGTCCTTATACCTTGTTCCTCATCGAGTTTTTTGTCATAGTTGATGAGGAACCTGTCGAATATTTTGTAATGTGATATTTTTGAGCTTGTAAAGTCTGTGAAATTAAATGTTGCAAAATCTCCTCTCGTTTTGAAATCCGAAGAGACAAGAAGCACTATCATTCTAATGTGCCGGAAGATGCCTCTTTCGACTTTGAGATCTTTGAACCAAGTGAGTGGACGTTGGAATCCCGCGGCGGGTGGTGGGGGAAGTGGCGATTTCAGAACCCATGCTAGCGTAAACTTGTCTCTTACTATCTCTCTTTCTGTTCTTTCTATTTTGATGGTGCAGTGTTCATTTAGCGGCATTGCACTTGACTCGATTTCAATACAGTTAATTCCAGGGAATAGGTGAGTAGGTCTTTCAAATCCTTCAGGAAGAAAATATACCAGATTATCTAAAGGGTGTACTGCTATGAATTGACCACGGATTTCCAAAATTTCACCATCTTCTGCATCTGAGTAGATCGGATCAACTCTCGTTCTCGTTCCCTTGGTTCGTTTATAGGAAGGTGATTGATCATCGCGATCTGGATCTGGTGTTGATTTGCGCGATGGTAGTGGTGATGAATAAGCGGCATCTAAGTAGTGTCTGCGCTGGAATTCTGGTTCCGGATCACATGCTTGATCAGTTTGAGTATTGATAGAATTAAAATCGAATTGGGATTCGACTGGATTCAGTTTGTCTCCTCGGAAAATTGGGTCCGTGTTGGAACCCGCACTCATACTTGGTGTCTGGAAACGGTTTTGTTCAGTTTGAGATTCAGCTGAACTCGTTCTATTTCTCATAAAAATGGGGTTGGTGGAGGGGGTATTACTAGATGTTCCAGAACTAGTACTTCTAATAGTGTTTTGAGAGTGAGGGAGTTTTTCACTTGATGTTCCTAGGTTGTTACTTTCTGATTGACACAAACTGGCTGATTCTTGTGTCGGCGGTAAAACTTGTTTATTTTCAAATTGATGTTGTCTAGCCAAGGACAAACTGAAAGTGCCTGAAACATTTTGTTTCATGGCTTCTAAATTTTGGAAGATAGCATCAATAGTTTTTCCAATGTCCGTTGATTTTTCAAGAGCCAGCTCTTGAGCTCTATCAATGGATATGGGCTTAACGCTTTCCAGATACTCCAAATACTGGTTACTTGATGATTCTACTGGACTTTCGTCCCCATTTAGTTTCTCTTGTGTTGAAATGTAAAGAACCTTACATTCCAAAAAGCAGAGAGATGAAGTATGGATCTTATTTCTTGTAAATGGAAGATCGTTTTGCAGTTCCGGCATATCGAGATTGAACCAGTCACATATCAATTCAATTACCATCTTGGCCGACCGAGCACAATCGGCATTTTTCTTGGATAAGATAGGTTGATATGGCATTGAGTCTAGCGAACCATTCTCAAAATTGTTCATTTCTAGGCGATAGCATTCATTTCTTGATTCTATGGCTGTAAGTAGTGAGACGAACTTTACGGTACCACACACAGAAATAACCTCATTGATTTTGTCAGGAGAGTCCACGTAAATACTGGGTGAGCTCATCACTTCCAGTTGTTTGATCAAAAAAAAAGATGTTAGTCAATTGAATGCTAAAGGACTATGATTCTTCATGTAGTTTAAATATGTTTGGCGTTAGGTTTCACTCTTCGCGTGAACTAGTAAAATGTTAGAAAATTCAAAGCATCGTCAATCAAGGACTTCCTTTAACAAACCTTTATAATACTTGCCCTTAAGAAAATCGTTATAGAAAGCTAGAGCATTATGGCAAAGAAGAAAGTTATATCTGTAACTCAGGAAGATTGGTACATCGAAGCAACTGAGTATGAGGAGCAGGCAGAACGTTGGATTTTGTCTGACATTAAGAAGACTTTAAGATTTTATCTACAGGCGCTTGAATGCTACGAAAGGGCTTTGCAGGCGCCAGAAGGCAATTCCACCGGTAGTTACCATATTCTTTATAATGAGACCAGACTTCTTCTGCAAATTCATACGGAATATGTGGCAAACAGTGGATATATCAATGTTTTGCAATATATCAAGCTCGATGACTTACCAGGTATTTCCAACTTGATAATTAGTTTACCAGAGATTGTACAGAGGTTTGAAGCAGTCCAGCAACGTTTCCAACAAGAGACAACGTGGGATTTCCATTTCAACATGCTAACCTGTTACTTGAGTCTTCTAGAATCGGCGGATACTTACAACCTCGCTGGTGAAGAAATTGTTCAGTTGGCAACTAAATATGTAGAACTGACTCAGTCCCTGACACAGACCGTTATGCAACAATTACAGTTTAAATCTGATCAATCCAATGATGATGGGCAACTGCAGACTACGCCAGCAGAAGAACAAGAAGTACCCCCAAACAAAAGAGACGGCAGCGGTGTAGCAACAAATGGAAACAGCAATGATGATTCCGACGGGTCTCAAAGAGTGGAAGTATCTGATCAGGTTAATTTTGAGACCATGGTGGATATTTTGAATAATGGATTCAAATGCGTACAAACCTTGGTAGAAATTTGTGTTGAATCTCGTTATGATGAAAGTCGTTTGAACCCGGTCCAAATCAACTTCCTCGAAGACATTTCTCAGAAATTTTGGCATCAGTTGACCGATATTCGTTCGAGTATTAATTCAACTGAACTAGATTTATCGCAAACTAATATCTCCAGTATGGTCATCAACGCACTGAAATTGGTTAACAACGGTTTGCCTGTCCTCGAACAGTACATTTCATCCATATCACCCAGGTCACCTGAAGTCCTCCTCGCACAGGTGGATCTATTGCAATTTGTCATCGAATGCCTCGATCCAACTGCTGATATGGCTTTACAGTGGTCATTGTGCACTCTGCTTAACAAGGTTATGGTGGAGACACGCACCCAGTTCACACATTTGAGAAGCAAAGTCTCATTGAACCCCACTGGTGATGAATTAAGCAGGATTACTTTCCATTTATGTGACGTTTATATCGATTCTTCGGATAACGAATTGACCAGATACTGGATTAGAAGCACTCAGAATAGTACTGCCCAAAACGATATTGATGATAAAACCCTTCAGACACTTTTGAAAAATGCAAAAACCTTGTTAATCAACGCTACTCGTATTGCAGAAAGACCATGCGGTCTGCAGGAAACTATTGTTGATAAGCTGAAACGTAATTACGTCTTTACACAGGCAAGGACAAGACTCGATGCTCTAGACAACAAACGCATCCATGTGGAGGAAAATCAGAATCAGGTTCAGAATCAGGATCTAAACCAGGATCTTCTAAACCATCCCTTCTACAGAAACCTAGCCCTTTCCTCGAGCAACTAGTCCTTCTGATTTACGTCTTAACAACGTTACAAAGTCTGTTAACCATAACAGATTAATCCCTACCAATATCCAACTCTGTATCGTTTTAAAACCGCTTCGTTATTTTTCTGCGGATTCAGCCAGCCATTTCGAATTTTTCATGCTCTTTTCTCTTACTGTTCAAATCACTTACGCGAAATAATTTTGTTCAACGCCTTTACAAGACGAAATATGCTGGGCAGATAAATATAGAACAGATGTAGTGAGACAGTTTGATATTATAAAGATATAAAGAATTGGGTTCCTGCAAGGTATTGTATTTTGAATAGTGCTGGTAAGCACAGGGAATTTAAAGAAGGAGGAAAAGTCAGAAGGAAGAGATAGTCTATTAGAAACGTTATATTTCTCTTTTTTCCAAGAAAAAGAAAAAGTAGGATGAGTTATCGAAAATATGGACCTAATGGCGAACAGATTAGGTACCGAGATCCGTTGGTTATGAATCCACCATCAAGAAGAGACGAGGAGAATGGAGACGATGGTGAGTCAATCCCGATGGATGCGTACAGTGGGTTTGTAAATGCATTCCCAGCAGATCCAAATCTTCATGTGAACACTTCGTATTCAGATGCTTTTATCAGGAATACACCATCAACCCCCTATGAACAGCAGCAAAATGTACCGTCAATTAACGTTGTCCAACATACTCCTGATGTGATTGGTAATGCTGAGTTTCAGCAACATGATCCTGGTGCTGAATATTTTAATGATGATGAGTATTACTATGCGAACCTACATGGCAATCATGGTGGTTCCAGTAGAGGATCTAACACGAGTATTGACGATGTTGGCGATCAGTCAGAGAGACCGATTTTACACCATACCGTGAAGGACAATATGAGTTTTGTCTTTAATGATGATCCGATGACTATGAACGTCCGTAAAAGAGACAGTGAAGATGGTACAGATTTGGAAGATGGGTACATCGATCAGCGCGGTGATGATTATCAGATTAATACTTTCTTGGGAAGGGATGGTGAAATGGTTGATCCATATACACAACACCTTTCAGCATTTCAACCGGGTTCCGGTTCTTTTGGTGGAGAGTTATTGGACGTTGAAGAAGATTTGAGTGGTAGTAATGATGAGCATAAGGATTTGGGTGATTATGACGAATCAAAGAATATAGATAGAGGTACAAATTTTCAGACTTTATCTACAACTTCATCAAATAACGGGTCTAGAGATGGTGAAGAATCGGATAGGGGAATTCCAAAGAGGACTGCTACTATGATGAGGAAATTTAAACTATGGAAAGGTAATTTTGTGTTTGATTCTCCCATCAGTGGTTCTCTATTGAGACAATATGCTTCGGTTAGTGGAGAAAAGGTATCTAACGAGTTTAAATTCATGAGGTATCAAGCGGTTACTTGTGAGCCAGATCAAATGGAGGAAAACAGTTTTACCGTTAGACAGCTAAACTATATGGTTCCCAGGGAAACGGAGTTAATGATTGTTATTACTATGTACAACGAGGACCAATTTCTTTTAGGTCGTACCCTAAAAGGTGTGATGGATAATATTAGACATATGGTTCGTAAGAAGAGGTCGTCCACTTGGGGGGCTGATGCATGGAAAAAAATCGTTGTATGCGTTATATCAGATGGGCGTGCTAAAGTAAATGAAAAGGCGTTAGCATTAATGAGTGCGTTAGGTTGTTTCCAAGATGGGTTTGCCAAAGATGAAATCAATGATAAGGCTGTGAGGATGCACGTTTATGAACATACCACTATGATGAACATCACACATGTATCAGATAAAGGCTTGCAATTGGAAAGTAACGCAAATACTGTTCCGGTTCAATTGATGTTTGGTTTGAAGGAGATGAATCAACAAAAAATTAATTCTCACAGATGGGCATTCGAAGGATTTGCTGAATTATTACAGCCAAATGTGGTGACTTTACTGGATGCGGGTACCATGCCCGGAAAGAAGGCCATTTATCACTTGTGGAGGGAATTTCGTAATCCTCAAGTCGGTGGTGCATGTGGTGAAATAAAGGCAGATTTGGGTAAAGGTTGTAGAAAATTGTTCAATCCCCTAGTGGCAGCGCAGAATTTTGAATACAAAATGTCTAACATCTTGGATAAGACTACGGAATCCGATTTTGGTTTCATTACAGTTTTGCCCGGGGCCTTTTCGGCATATAGGTATGAAGCTGTTAAAGGTGTTCCCTTGCAGAAATACTTTTACGGTGAAAAGGTTGATGAGAAAAAGTTCAATTTTTTCTCTTCGAATATGTATTTGGCCGAAGATCGTATCTTATGTTTTGAAGTGGTCACTAAAAAGGATGCTAAATGGATTTTGAAATATTGTAGAAGCTCTTCAGCATCTACGGATGTTCCTGAACGTGTACCGGAATTTATCCTTCAAAGAAGACGTTGGCTGAATGGGTCTCTCTTTGCAAGTATTTATTCATTTTTCCACTTCCACAAAATTTGGACTAGTGGTCACAACATCATAAGGAAACTGATATTAAGCATTGAATTTGTCTATTTGTTTCTCAATACGGTTCTCTCGTGGTTTTCATTGAGTTCTTTCTTCCTAGTTTTCCGTATTTTAACCATGTCCATTGCGTTATCCTATCACTCTGTTTTCAACGTTTTATGTGTGGTTTTTTATTGGCTTTACGGTGTTTGTATCGTTTCCACATTCATTCTCTCTCTGGGGAATAAACCAAAAACGACGGAATGGTTTTATTTGGCCACATGTATTTTTTTCGCTGTCCTCATGGTTTATATGATCTTTTGCAGTATTTGGATGAGTGTTAAATCCTTTGAACATATCTTCGGTCAGAAAGTATCGTTTGTTGGCTTGATCACGCAGGAAGCATTTAGAGATTTAGTTATTTCTTTGGGATCTACTATCTGTCTTTATGCCGCAAGTTCCATCATCTATTTGCAACCATGGCATATGATTACTAGTTTCCTTCAGTACGTTCTACTAACACCATCCTATGTTAACGTTTTGAACATTTATGCGTTCTGTAACGTGCATGATTTGTCATGGGGAACTAAAGGTTTTGCTGCTAAACCTTTAGGTAAGATTCAAGCTAAGGAAGATGGGACTTTCAATATGGAAATCCCGATTTCCAGTCAGCAGATCCAGTCGAACTATGACAAGTATGTTGATGTTTTGAAAAGAGGTAATGAAGAAGAGGAGGATGGTGCTACAGAGGTTCCTGATGCCGAACGTAAAGCCAGTTATTATGCTAAGGTTCGTTCCGTGGTCATTATTGTATGGCTACTAACAAACTTTGGTGTATGCGCTGCTGTGTTGGAATATGGTGGTATTTCTGATTATTTAGCCATGAGGGATAAGCCAGTTACAGATACCAAGAACACAGCTAAGGGCCATGAAAGACCTGTTATCACAAAGAAAGCTACAATTTACTTTACAATTATCCTTTGGATTGTTGCCCTTTCAGCAGCGATCAGGTTTATTGGTTGTTCGATCTACATGTTAACAAGATTTATTAAAAAATTGACTTTCCATTAAACCAAACAAACGACGGACCAAATTTATGAATTGCATTTTTATATCACACCACTACTGTATCATTTTTCTTTTTTTTTTTATTTTCTTGGGGAGCTGGATAGAATTACAGAGTATACCGGTATATAACTTTTACTAGCATTTATTTTCAAATTCGCTTTGTATTTATTAGAGACAGAAGAGAAGAACCACAGCTTTGAAGAATCGAGCATAGTAGCTCAGGATTTAACTAAGGAAAGATGAAAGCCGTTCTACAGAAAGTGTCACAGGCTGCAGTGACCGTTGAATCCCGAGTAGTTTCAAAGTAAGTAGTGGATCTCGAGCGAAGCAAAAAAAATATGCAAGTTTTATACTAACCTTGATGATACAGTATTAAAACTGGTTACTTCTTGCTCGTAGGAATTTCGACTGAAGATACTTTAGCAGACGTTGAAAAGCTTTCTAATAAAGTTCTGAATATAAGAGTGTTTGGTGACGCTGATAATTCACCTTGGAAGAAGAATATCAAAGATGCCCAAGGTGAAATCTTGTCAGTATCACAGTTTACTCTAATGGCAAAGACAAAGAAAGGTACTAAACCAGATTTCCACCTGGCTCAGAAGGGACATTTGGCTAAAGAACTCTATGAGCAATTCTTGAAACTATTATCCGAGGGATTAGGTCAAGACAGAGTTCAAAATGGTGAATTCGGAGCAATGATGAGTTGTTCATTAAGTAATGAAGGTCCAGTTACAATAGTTTTAGATACTAAAGATTGATTGTGTGCCGTGGCTCCAGTACCCTCCCAAATTTAGCCATGTGTTTGTAGTCGTATATATTTCAGTAACATGACATAACTTGATAGAACCCAAGGTTGTTAAAACGATACTAAACATTAAAAAACCAGAATATAAGGATAAAAGTGGAACAGACTGAAAAAGAATGTGCAGATTTCTCATATTTAAGGGCAAAGAACCACTGCGACTATCCCATCTTCTGACAAGACCAGCCCATTCGATTATCAATCAATCTTTCGACAGTAGGTTAAGATTGGACAGAAGAAGACCTGTTAACGGTGATGGATTCGGTGTTGCATACTATCCACAAGATAAGGAACTCAACGACGATGGCCCATGTCTATTCAGAGCCATTACTCCAGCATGGAATAACCAAAACCTAGAAACCCTGGCGGAAAAGACAAAATCTGAACTGGTATTTGCACATGTAAGGGCCTCCACTTATGGTATATTATCAGAAACTAATTGCCACCCTTTTACCTATCATTCCCTGTGCTTCATGCATAACGGGGGTATATCCAATTTCTCCAGGATCAAACGAACTCTATTAAATCACATTGATGACGAATACTTGAATTTCCTCAAAGGCAGCACAGATTCTGAATGCGCATTTGCACTCTATTTGGATACCTTAAACAAGCTAGGACATGATCCATCTAGACAAGAAGGAAATTTCGGTCATTCGGCCTTGCGAGAAGCTATGCTAACAACAATTCACTTAATTAAAGATTGGACTAGCCAAGCTAATAAGGGTCTGGAACAGGTAGAGCCTTCCTTGCTAAACTTTGCAGTTACAGATGGATCTTCAGTCGTCGTAAGTCGCTACATCACTTCTAAAACTGACGAGGCCGCCTCCTTGCATTTTAGCTGTGGATCCAGGTTCGTAGAGTCTTCTCCAGGTGAATATAGAGTGGAAAGACTGGACCGTAATCAGGATGTAATCATGGTGGCTTCCGAACCGCTGACTTTTGAAAGAGGTGATTGGACAGCTGTGCCAACTAACAGTGTCCTAACAATTAAGAATCAAACCATCCTACTGCATCCAATCGTCGACGAATACTACCAAGAAGATCCACTATATCTGAGAAGCTCTGCATTGGCCGAAAGCAAAGGCCTCATGGGATCAGTTCCTCTAGCCAACGCTGTCGAAAAGGACGTGCCACCACTGGAAAGAGAGGGAAGATCAAGACCTATGTCAGCTGCAGCTCATCTAGTATAAACACTATATTATATATATATATATATATATACAGACTATCATGTTATTAACCATACTAGTCACCCCGAGAACAAAACACAAAGTTTCCCACACTTACATCAATAGATGGACAGTGAAGCGGTGGCTCAATGGTAGAGCTTTCGACTCCAGTTAGATCCTGGAAATTTCCGGAATTGGCAATCGAAGGGTTGCAGGTTCAATTCCTGTCCGTTTCATTCAATTTTTTGCAAATATTCCCACAAAACACCCAGTCACCCGAAGCACCTCACACGAACTCGTCTTCACGTTTCCCCCGTAATTATTTTCGTTTACGGTTACCCTTCTTGGCTCTTGTCGTTTTTTTTTTTTTTTTATTTTTTATTTTTATTTATCCCGCCATCTCGCTCTGCGCAATTTTCTTACTATTCATTTTTTTCATTTTTCTTTTTCTACTGCTTGTTACCTGTCGTATTTTTTCCCGCTGTTTCCCCAACCAGCTAGACGAGAGAATGGGAAGGAAAAAAAGGTTTATAAGCAACCAGATTAACCGGTTGCCTTACTTTCACTCCTCTTCCGCACTTTTTGGTTATAGCTAATAGGGTTTCTCTTTTGTGTTCTTGTTCTTACTTCACCACCGCACACACACCTCATGAAGCTTTCCAGTTTGTCTGTTGCAATTCTGGCAACTTTGAACCTGGCTGATGCCAGGATTCCAGGTACTGCAACTGTTACCTCGTACGGTACCCACAAGTACGGTAAGTTTGACAAGACATCAAGGACAAAAAACGTTGAAACAAGTGGTACCCACAAGTATGGTAAGTTCGACAACACCAGACAAGCAACTACTACCCGTCATATCTCGAGCTATCCAAACGACGCTGCTGTTGGTCCTTCCAACTTTGGTGGTGCTAAGAAGATGGGTCTAGCTGGTGGTGCAGGTGCAGTCGCTGGTGCTCTATTGCTGTTGTGAGTCTTTAGTGCTCACCATGCTGATAATACAACAAAAAGAGATGTTCTTTTTTATTTTGTTTTTCCTGTCTTTACAACGTTCTTTGATCGATATCATTCCTTCGTGTCTTTCCAAAAAGGAAAGGAATGAATGATGGTATTCATCGATGTTTAGGAGGTTGCGACCTATCGAATTGTTTTTCGATTCTGTGAAAGTGTTTAGATGTGTGTGTGTGTGTGTGTCGTGGCGTGCAGTGTGTAGCGTGTAGTGTGTAGTTCGTAATATTGCGTGTGAAGTGTGATGTAGGGATGTGTTCCCCTTTTCTTTTTTGGCCGTTAGCCGCCGAACTGTATTCGTAAGGTGCGATAATACAGCACTTAGTTTTCTTTGGCCTTAAAGTGTGTAGTTTGCCACTTTGGGGGTTACCCGGGTAAAATGGGGAAAAACTTTCTAATTGTCCATCGCGTAACGAAGGAAGGATCCATTGCAGAGAGATGAAGCTCTTCCCAAGAGTTTTGTTCATAGCCAGTTCACTTTATATTTGAGAAAGGATGGACTTGGAGAGTAGAGGAAAACCATTTGAAGGTTGAATCAATATGGAAGCTACAAACAAGTTTGTTCCAGAATATAGACGTACGAATTTTAAGAATAAAGAACGTTTTTCAGCAGATGAATTACGTCGTCGTAGGGATACTCAACAAGTGGAATTGAGAAAGGCTAAAAGAGATGAAGCATTAGCAAAGAGGAGAAACTTTATTCCTCCTGCAAGTGGAGCAGATTCTGAAGAAGAAGATGAATCATCAGCATCGGCAGACCAACAATTTTATGCTCAATTACAGTTAGAATTGCCTGAGATGATTCGGCAAATTCAATCTCCTGATATGCAGGAGCAATTGGCTGCTACGGTTAAATTTAGACAGATTTTATCTCGAGAACATAGGCCTCCAATTGACATTGTGATCCAGTCTGGTGTTGTACCAACTTTAGTGAATTTTATGAATGAAAACCAACCTGAGATGTTACAACTGGAGGCAGCATGGGCATTGACGAATATTGCATCAGGTACTTCGTCTCAGACGAAGGTTGTTGTCGATGCAGGGGCTGTACCACTTTTCATCCAACTTCTATATACAGGATCGGTTGAGGTTCAAGAACAAGCGATTTGGGCATTGGGTAATGTTGCGGGAGATTCGACAGATTACAGAGACCGCGTGCTTCAATGTGGAGCGATGGAACCGATTTTGGGCCTTTTCAATACAAACAAGACATCACTAATTAGGACGGCAATTTGGACGCTTTCGAATCTATGCAGAGGCAAAAAGCCACAGCCTGATTGGTCTATTGTTTCACGCTCTTTGCCTACGTTAGCTAAGCTAATCTATTCTTTAGATACTGAGACGTTGATTGACGCATGTTGGGCAATTTCGTATTTGTCTGATGGACCTCCTGAGGCAATCCAAGCTGTCATTGATGTGAGAATTCCTAAAAGATTAGTTGAGTTATTGAATCATCAATCGACGCTAGTTCAAACTCCTGCATTAAGAGCCGTTGGTAATATTGTGACGGGTAATGATTTGCAAACGCAAGTTGTAATTAATGCCGGTGTATTGCCTGCTCTAAGGAACCTTTTGGGCTCACCAAAGGAATCCATTCGTAAGGAAGCTTGTTGGACGATCTCGAATATTACTGCCGGTAACACTGAGCAGATTCAGGCTGTTATAGATTCGAATATGGTCCCACCATTGGTTAGATTGCTAGAAACGGCTGATTATAAGACTAAGAAAGAAGCTTGTTGGGCGATTTCGAATGCTTCATCCGGTGGTTTACAAAGACCTGAAATTATTAGATATTTGGTTTCACAAGGTTGTATAAAACCATTATGTGATCTTTTAGAAATTGCAGATAATAGGATTATTGAAGTTACATTAGATGCCCTTGAAAATATCTTAAAGATGGGTGAAGCCGATAAAGAAGCTCGTGGTCTCAACATTAATGAAAATGCTGATTACATTGAAAAAGCCGGTGGTATGGAAAAAATCTTTAACTGCCAACAAAATGAGAACGACAAGATTTATGAAAAGGCTTATAAGATCATTGAAACCTATTTCGGTGAAGAAGATGATGCAATTGACGAAAGTATGGCTCCACAAACTGCTGGTAATACTTTTGGTTTTGGATCTAATGTTCAACAACAATTTAACTTCAATTAAGTTGATTGAATTAAACATTTCAATAAATTTTTGTCCATTACCGATATTAATACTACTACTGCCACTACTATCATCATTACTTTAATTTTTACTCTTTTTGTTACAACCATTTTCTACATTTTTATTATTATTATTATTATTATTACTACTACTATGCGTTTATATCCTTTGTCTTCCATTCTCTGTTCCACCTTTATAAAGCATACTTTGAATGTCTTGATATTATCATTTAGCTATTTCAATATTTCTTATACCGTCGCTATCTTAGCACAAAAAAAGTGATTAAAATGTATCGCGAGGGTCATTGAAACTTCAAAATAATGTAAATAATTTTAAAAATCTTGTATCCAAAATAATCAAAATTCATTAAAAAAGAGCTTTGGGAACATTTATGAATGGTCTGTCCAATACCCCTGCAAGTTATTTACCGTCAAGGAGATCTCAAGTGGCAAGTCATAACCGTATCGCTAAGATTAACGAACTTTACGAGCAAAAACAGAGGCAACATCGAGATTCTGTAGTCTCTAACAATTCAACATCAGTGGTTTCAGACGACAATTGTGTACCTATCCACGGATTGACATCTTACAGGATCCAAGGCCAATATAACGTCGACGAACCATCGGCAACGGTTAAACATGAAGAATTGCCCAATGCATTCCCCACCACAAGGATTAACAACAGGCGTCAAGAACCAGTCCAGAATGACAGAGATAATGATGAGGAAGACTATGAAGATGAACTAAAATTTACGCCAAAATTGAAGTCTCGTAGAAGTTTATTGACAATGAGGAAGAATTCAGAACAAGAATCAAGTTCGCCCATTTCAAATGACGATGAAGTAAGCCCTATTGGGAACCCGGCTACACCATTATCGAAATTAAGAAATCGAAAGGCCCCACTACGTAAAAGCTTAGGCAATCCATTACCGCTCCCGTATCTACCAAAAGAGTCTAATTCAGCACGGACGGAGCCAGCGACGTCGCCATCACCACCAACCTCTGCTTCTTCCAATGTAAATAAAAAGCGTCAAATAATGGAATCCAAATGGAGAAAATTGGTTTCACAAGATAAAGCTATGTTAGAATCACGACTTAAAGAGATGCGTAAGCCTACACTCCCGAAAGTTGTACCACCTTCAAAACCAGATTCACCGGCCGTACTCCCGACACTGAATAGTCCTCTACCACAGTCCTTAGAAGAGTTGCAACAAGAAATCATCAGTAATCGTCAAAGACTGGATGAAATCATCCAGCTTCTAAACGAAAAACAGAAAACTTCATTTCAATTCCCGTCGTTAAGATTTCATTACCACTGGAATGAAGTTACGTTCTGGACACTTTGTATTATAATGCTCATATTGTGCAACATCTACGTGTATTATTACTTGTAATTCCAAAAAGTTATCTTATTATTTACAATTAATTGTATCAAAACTTCTATTCGTTGAAATCATCCTTGGGTGGTTTACCATCCTCACTTCTCATATACCAATCAATAGCTCCAGAGAACGCTGCAAAACCTGCACAACCAATAGCTGCAGATTGTGGTCCACCCTTGTAAGCCAATCCACCACCCGTTATACAACCTGCTGAAACACCATTATACAAGTCGTTCTTGGCTCTAAGTGATTCAATACAGCATTCAACCCCAGCATATATCAACCCTAGGTAACCAAAATTTTTTGCACTTGAATATGCTCTTTTTCCCATGTCTGCAAATTGTATTTTCATCTGCTGCCCAAAGGGTAAATCTGCTATACTCTTCACACCTGTATTTAACCCATTAGGACCAGTAGCTCCAAGAGGAGTATCATAAGCCATAGATGCCATGAAAAGACCAAAAACACCACCAAGTGCAAACCCTGTTACACCACTCATTACTGATTTACCAGGACACGATGTCATGAAATTCATAACCATTTCCGCGCCCTTTTCACCTTGTTCTTCCGGTGTTAATTCATAGTATGACCTTTTATCAGGTGGTGAGATTTGTTGCAATCCAAATCCTGTGTAAACCATGGTACACTAGTGCTCAAAAAACCTCGTGTGTATCCTTTCTTATAATCTTCCTCATCGCCAAACTCATAAAATTTCAATACTTTTTTCTTGTAATGAAGCTCTTCTTCATGAACTCCGGGTGAAAAAAAAAAAAAAACAAAAACAAAACAAGGACAGTAATGCAATGAGATGAATAACTGAGAATTGGATTGAAATACGGTGGTCCGTCTCCGTGACATTTCAATGTGACACTTGGAACAAAATCAGACTTTGTGGCTCTTAGCGATATGATTACTGGTTCGAAGAATGGAATTGGGACTGGGAATGTATTTGATGGTTGGAATGTCCAAAAAGTATGGTATAAGGAAGACACGGCTTGTTTGGACAGCCTTGGACGTCCTGGTATAGATATCCAGATTCCTGAACTTCCCAAGGGTGGTCATTGGGAAAGACCAGTCATATGCCAGGACATATTTTGGTCTAGAGATGGATCATCAATTGTAGCAGTTTATGATGATTACGGTATTAGACAATATTTATTGGGCTCAAGAAACTTTGATAATGATGGCCAATTGATACCATTTACAAGAATGTTTAAAGGCTGTTCCATCGTGACCAGCCAAGTACATCCTCTGTATTCGTTGTACAATGATGCAGGCTATTATAATGTGATTTTGACAGCCTGCAAAGATCTACCATTACAGATGTACTCATTGCAGGATCCTGAAAAATATTCTTTGAATCATTATGATATAGCAAATTCTGAAAGTGGGAACTGGGAAATACCTTATGCTATCAACTGGCACAGCGAGGACCAGTTTCTGGTCGGATCCGTGAGAAATAAAGTTTCCTTGTTTGACAGCAGTCGACGTTCACCCATATGGACTTCCCAATCCAAAAAATGTCATTCTACTAGCAAATCCATTGTGTCGTGTTTTGATGAACGTCCTCATGGTGAGTTCCCAGACAACAGACATAGAATATTTGGCACCTATAAGAATGAATTGTATCTTTTAGACCATCGTGTGCGACAGCCACGATTACTTCATCGATCCCCACAAGGCAAAGGTTACATACAACTTTTGACAAGCGTTAATGGTCACTACTTGTATGCGCTAAAGCGTAACTGTAATCACATAGACGTGCTGGACACACGTCAATCTTATCTCCCAGTTAACAAGTTGCAACTGCCATTTAAAATGGGTAATCAGAAGCACAAGGCCTCAATAACAAGCTCTAATGGATTGACTGTTGGAACGGATGATGGTAGAATCATCGGTTGGAGCTCAAGCGCTGTGGAGTTTGGTGCTATTGATCGAAATGGACCAACTCATGGAGGAGATTACGGAGAAAATTCAGATTTGACCATCAACACTGGTTTCGAATCAAGCAGAATTAATATAGTCCATCAGAGCCCCACAGAAGTTGGTGTATGTGCCCTATCCTATTCGCCAGACAAGATGGCGTATACCCCTGACGACCATGCATCTTCAGGAATTCACATCATGGAATTACCTAACGACTGGTTTGGTTTGTGAAAGTATCTCTAAAAAACCTTAACTGCTGATATTCTTTGAATTTCAACCCCAACAATTCTCCTCTGTTAGCAATATAGTCGGCCCTTAAAGTCTCACTGTGTAAAGCCTGCGCCTCACCATCTACTGCTCTAACAGTCTCATCAGTTACAGGGTTATAGTTAGTCTCTAAAGAATTAGGCCAAAATTTCCTAAAGACTGGCAGGGGATTTTGGGTCTGACGCCTTATTGGCGTAGCTGAATCAGTCATTGTATGTATACTGCTGCTCACGCTATCCATGTCACCTAATTGCTTGTTGTCCATATCTACATCACTCTCACTTTCATCAGACGTAACACTGACCATCGAATTAGACCTCGAACGTCTACGAGAAAGATCCATATCTTTAGAACACCTTATAGATCTAACTCTTTCATTGGTAACTTCTGGATTACCACCAGCACACTCTAAATCACCTTTTCCCTCAACTTGTGGTTCCCTAACCATCTCATTAAATGTATTCCACTGTTTCATAGTATCAAATAACCTCCTAGTTAGTAAGATATTAGTTAATGAATCAAACTTGGGGGTATCAATTTTCAATTTAATAGAATCCAAACTGCTATCCAGATTTGAATCAAATATGGACAATTTCAATTCATAAAATTCCAATGAGTCTTCACCATCCTGTTCCATAGTAAGTTCTTGTACTGTTCTAAACGCACCAATAGAAAGTTTGCGTTCCTGTAAACTCTTATGGGGATCTATTACAATTGCAACATACGGGTCCTGAAAATTCTGGTTTAACTGCTGCGTGTGCATATCTATACTGCTCAACCAACAGTCATAACCAGGATGTGAATGGTACCAACCTACTATATTTTGATTCTCGGGAAGCATTTCATCAACATACTGAACCATGTACTCATATGATTCAGTCTGAGCGTTTACCCTGGTCTCAGTACCTTCTACGGGCAATTCAAATGAATCAAATACTATGAACTGATCATTAATCGTAGTGCCAATAAGCATACCCATTACTTCCATATTCCCTCCGCGTAAAGAATGCACCAATGCTTTCAAACAAGCCAATCTTGAAATGGATACTGAATTGAAAAATCTCGGATTATGGCCCCAGGGATTTTCATTTCTATTGCTCCCGGTAACGTTCCCTCTACTTATAAATCGTAGCAGTTCTCCCTGTGAGAGGGTCTCATCGGAATGATTAGTCTCATAGGATTCTGCCAGGAAGTCATTCTCTGGCACGTACTTCTCTTGAATAAGTTTCCTTAGCGACGTAACAGTCTCATTTTTTAATGACATGTCCTCCCCTATGCCTTACGATATCGACGTAAATATGTTCTTGTACCGTCCAAGGAATATCATTAAGGATCAGATCTTTATCAAAGTGCCTTCTACAAGGCCAATGTTGAGCATAGGAAATGGAGAACATAAAAAAAAAAAAAAAAGCGAGACAAGTATAATTCAGAGATTTATATATCGTTATTTATCCAAAACAGATCCGTTAGTGTTGAATGCCGTCTGCTTCCCTCTTCAAAGTACCGATGAATTCCAAGAATCTACCGATGTTAACGTCAACGCCGAACTGGTAGACAAAGGAACTAGACAAGTAACTTGATAGCAATGCTTTCAAATATGATTCTGGAATGTTTTTCAAAATTTCTTCTGAGCCTGCCACACCGATGAGTAGCTTGGGAATGATTTTGTTCAAAAGCAAGTAATTGCGCAATCTGACATCGTTCAACCACAATTCAGTGGAATAAATCAAGTCATCATTTAACTTGTTGATGGTCAGTGAAAGGACGTTAGATAACTCAGAAATTGGTCTATGACTAGTTTGGCTCAACTTCCACAACTGACCGAATTCTTCCATAGCATTACGTTCAATTCTACGTTGCACTTCGGTAACGTAACCTCTGTAAAGTTCAGTCCTAGAATGTTTGTCAGTACCGATAAATTTGTTGACATAATCATGGTCATTCAAAGCTAAAGAAGCCAAAACTTCCATAGATGACGAAGTTACACCACCTTTGTTTGCAGAAGCATCTTTGATCAAAACGCAACCATGTGCTTCTAAAGCAACTTTGGCAGGTTGTGCAATGAATAAATTAGCACCCTCAACGATGTATGGGATTCTACTCTTGTTGGTCTTTTCATCAATGTATCTTTGAATATTATTCAAATTGATAGAATTAGGTCTACCACCACAAGGGACAAATAGATCGACACGGTCAACAAATTTGAAGATTTCAGTATGGAAAGTGTTTCTAAAAGTCGTACCATTGGCAACATTGAAGCCAGATGGTAATGTTTTGTCAACCTCGTCTACGGAGACGAAAAATCCCTGGGCTCCTAAAAGCGAGGTATTGAAATGAGATACCATTTTCCTCTCTTTGGCCAATCTTATCAATTCATCCTTGTTTAAACCTTGAGGGTCACATAAGACACCAGAACCATCAAGGATACCCACATACAATTCATTCTTTGTAGATAATAAGATCTCATTGGAACCTAAATCACCATCAGGACCACCAGTTTGAAATTTATGAATTACCGAATCTTCTAGTTTCAAAGTCCTGTACAGTTCTTTAACGTAAGCACGAACACCCAGAGAAGTCATAGCGTATTCATCGTGAGGAATACCACCCAATTGTGGGGATTTACCAGTAAGGAAAGATTTCCACCATGGACAACCTCTTGCTCTTGCGTGCTTCGTAGCCCAGTCGACAAAACCCGCAGTACCTTCATCAGGACCAAAAAATAGGATCTCTTCTTGATTCAAGAGATCGACGTATTTCTCCTTGAGAGGATCTTTGATCAAAATATCAATTATGGAATCCACGTATTGCGTAAATGCGATAAAAGTTTGATCTGGAGCAGTTAAACCCGGATTTAATAAGATAACACCTTTTGAACCACCTTCTGGAATATCCTTATTCTTACGTTGTTGAGTAGACGACAACTGGTAATTTTCATCAACAACATTTTTAGAATTCATGTCGTAAACATCTTGGGTTCTAGAACAGACAATACGAATACCACCACGAGCAACATCTCTAAACCTGATATGGAAACCTTTGAAAGTATTACCAACGACAAAGAAAATACCATATGGGGTCTCCGGATATTCAATGGCTGGCATAATTAACTTTGGATCCAACCGGAAGGAGATTGCAACTTTTCTGGTGATAAAGAAATTTGTCTTTAAGATGGCTTTATTGAAAAGATTCAATGTCTTCAACACCAGTAAATCAGGAGAATCATTGGGTAATAATTTAGCCAAATAATTTTCAAAATCCTGATCAGATTTAAAGGGTTCTAACTGGGACAAACGTTGGTATGAAAGCGTTCTTTCCATTGATTTTGAAACATCCTGGTAATAGTGAATTTCAGCAAAATTCTTGTACAGCTTGGAAACAATCGTATGATACTTGTGCAGAGTACTAATGATCATTGCCTGAGTATAAGTCTCATTCCTCAATTTACGTTTCAAATTGCTGATGATCTCCAAAAGCGTTGTATCCGTATCCTTAATGTTTAATTGACCCAATAGCGATTGATAATCCGAACCTAAACGATTAATGAAGTGATTGATAAAGATAGCCGCAACATGTGCATAAATCGCTTCTTGTGGTGAAAACTGACGCTTTTCATACACCTGCTGAAACGAATTGTTGGGAATAGCATATAACAACGAAGCCTCCCTTTCTACTTGTCTAATGGACAGTTCTAACGCGTTGGGCAAAACGTCATCAGACTGTCTCGATTTATTCAAGTAGATAGAGAAAATCACAACATCATTGGCGTTAAACGATTCTAGGAAAAACTTCGAGGGTCTCAATTTATAGTAGTGGAATAATGCATTCAACGCAGAATAATAACGTTTGGTCGTAAATCTTCTAAACGCCACTAGCAGCCTAATTTCATCATGATTTTTCACCGAGTGGGTCGTCTTGATAACAGGTCCCTCTCTTTCCCCAACCAAATCGATCAAAAGACCATATAATTTTTTATTTTCCGTCGAAGAAATCTGCGCCATAGTCTGGTCACTAATAGAATCAATGTCACCTTGCAAAAGCTTAGATTTAGTGACCGGTCCATGGTTCCTAGAGAAAACGCTGTCGTAGACAAATGTCAATTTCAACCCTGATTCTCTGGTCCAAAAGCTCACTAACCTACTACTTTTATGATCCTTGTTGTCTAAAAACAAATCATCGATCTCCGAATCCAACTGATACGGCTGTGCATTGTTAGCACCTAAACTCTCCATGAACAGTGCCGCTCCCTTGTTGATAACCTTGTTCTTGATGGAAAACTGTGGATGTGTTGGATCCTCCGACCTAGAAGTACCATTGAACTTCGATTTCGCAAACGAATCCAGTTTCGATGCATATAGGGAATGAATTACATTTGCAACTGTCTCTGCATTCTGTTTCGCAAAGAAAAGGTCGTCTATTCCCAACGACTCGTAAAACCATGCAACTTCCTGCTCAATCAAATCATCTGGTATAAATCCCTGTTGATCCAGCAAATCAATCACCTGCTCTTTTTGTAAATCAATCCCAGGGAAATCAAAGACCTGGTAATCTGAGATCGAAGAAATCGAAAGTGATGCAATATCTGGTGTTGCTTCTGAATGCATCTTCCTATTTTTTAGTTATTCCTTCCTCTCTTGCAATTAATACCAATCGGCAGTTCTCCTGTATCTCCCTAACCTTCTGGAAATACAGGGGTTATATATATATGTATATATATATATATATATGAATACGAATAGGCAAAGTAAATCTTGCCAAACTCCTGGGGTACCGGTCTTGTGACTCAATCAATACTATATTTCCTCAATTGCTCCTTACGAGGCAATACCTAGTTCTTGCCGTTCCTTTATGCTTATTATTGTATCTAATAGTGGTCCTTACATGCGTCAAAGGAGTCACTGTGCCATATGGGAGCATCGTTACCTTAAGCTGTAAACCGGAAAACGGACTCCGATCGACGGTGAAAAAAAAAAGAAGCTGAGTTGGTTGGCACATAACTACAGAAGATGCTAAGGCCAGGGAAAATGAAAATCACAGAGACCGCTTCTGATGCTCGTAACACTGGCAATTCGTCCCAATCAGCTACAACTGCCGAGAATTCTGTATAACTTTGCTCGAGAAGGTCACTTCCTACGAATGTTTACCCCATAGATTCTTCAACACTTGTCATGGTCATCTAAGAGGTATCTTGAGGTCCATATGTGCATGTTCCTCGAGACAATTAGGTCTTGGAAATGCGACACGGGTATCTGTAGGGTCTTACTTTGTCTTGGTCTTTAATTGAGCCGGAAAGATGTGGATCGCGAGTTCGCACAGGTTCCACAGTGTCAATCGAACAAGAATCCTGGTCTCCTATGATGCAGGAAAACACAAACTCACAGAAACGCTCAAAACTACGCTCAGTACCGTTTCAACAAGCCTTACTTCTCACATGATATTCACGTTCTAGAGTGTTACACAGTTTTTTTATTTTTTTTTTTTTCATTTTTTATTTTATTTTATTTTTTTTTTTTTTTTTCACTTAATTTTTAAGCACCTCATCGCATCGTCTACAATTTAAGTTCTTGGGAGAACAAAGATCAGAAACAACAACAGTTATCTTTACAGACAGAGTAATGGCAACCCCTGATACTGTGAAGCCGCTAGTAGATAGGCTGCTGTCACACCCGTTGCATTTCAAGACGTCGAATTCTAGACCTGAAAAACAGCAGTCAGAGGAAGAAATGGGTTCTGATAAATCGAATGGGGGACCGTACGTAGTGATTGGAAGGTCCGATGAGCCCAATGGTAGCAGGAGTAATGAAGTACATGAGAAAGGGTCTCAGAAGGAATTGGAAGAAGGTCTAGAGGATTCCAATGTGCATTCAAGGGATTCTAAGAGACGTAAGCTGGTTCCTCAGTCATTAGATGAGGCTCTTACCTTGTATACACAGGGCGAGACGAACTCCGAGAGTAAAAGCGGGAGCGAAGAGGTTTACCATGAGGCTAAAGAGTTTGTAGAAGGAGATGGTGGTGAAGAGGATCTGGGTGAAGATGTGGGGGTTTCAGAGCCTGATGGAGACGATAGTTCTAGTGAAGACGATGAGGATTTTGAGGATCAGCCGGGGTCAGCTAGTGATGTAGACGAGGACAGCGATGGGGGCGAAGAAAGTGAAAGTGAAGAGAACGAGGAGGAAGAAGAAGAGGGAGAAGAAGAGGAGGAAGAAGAGGAAAATGAGAAAATACAATTGCAGCAGGAGGCGCTTGAGGCCAAGTCGAAGGAGAAGGTCAAGATTGCCAGTATGATTCCGACAGCCAAACCAGAACCGAAATCTGAGAATGTGGATGGTACTGAATTTTACCAGTTCAACGAGGAGATGAATGATGCGGGATCTGTCAAGGAACACCGTATAGTGAAGAATTGGGGGCCCTATCTATCAAATTTGAAGCCAAGAGGACTGCTTAACCATGGTGTCACGTGCTACACGAATGCCGCTGTACAGGCGATGGTTCACATACCAGCTGTTCAACACTACTTGTTTGACATTCTGCGTGGTAAGTATTCTGACAAAGTAAGTCCGGACTCAGTTTCGTACGTTTTGGCAGAGACCACCAAGAAGATGTGGTTGCCTCAAGATAAGTCCAAGAAGAAGCGCCAGACGCTTCAATACATTAATCCTAAAAAACTGATTGCTAGATTAGATGATATCAACTGTATGATGAGCATGTGGCAGCAAGAGGACTCTCATGAATATTTTATGTCTCTTATGTCCAGATTGCAGGAAGATTCAGTTCCTAGGGGTCATAAATTGACAGAGTCGGTTTTGTATGATATTTTTGGTGGTATATTAGAGCAAGTGGTCACTTGTAAATCTTGTGGTCGTATTTCGAAGACTGAACAACCTTTCTATGATCTGTCGTTACATTTAAGGGCAAAGAGAAGACAAAATAACGACAACGAGAACGCATCAAGCGATCAAACGAACAAAGGAGATCCACAGCAACAACAGCAAGAGTCTCAGAGGCGATTTTCTATTGAAAAATCCATAAGTGATTTCTTTTCACCTGAACTGATAAAGGTAGACAAGGAACAGAAAGGCTACGTCTGTGAGCGCTGCCACATGACAACGAATGCTGTTAAACATAATTCCATACTGAGAGCCCCGGAAACGCTCATGATTCATCTGAAAAAATTCCGTTTCAACGGTACGTCATCGTCGAAGATGAAGCAAGCCGTATCATATCCGATGTTTTTGGATTTAACCGGGTACTGCGTCGAGGGTAAAGAACTACCACTAAAATATCAGCTGATAACAGTTGTTGTACATGAAGGTAGGTCGCTATCGTCAGGTCATTACATTGTCCACTGCAAACAGCCAGAAGGTCATTGGGCAACCTATGATGATGAATACATCAACAACATTGATGAAAAAGACGTATTAAGAGAACCTAATGCATACTATCTGGTCTATACAAGACTAACGCCAAAACAAGCGCCACTGCGGTCCTCGCCACTGGGTGCCAAAGATTGGGAAATACCAGATCAATCTTCCACTTCTTCGGGAAGTCCAATATCATCACCAAAAGGCAGTACTAATCATGGCAATAACAAGAAGTGGAAAAAGAATAAAAAGAGAAAATTCAACCATTAAGCTCTGTATATTTTATAGAAGAAAAACAAATAATTCGAGGATTTAAATAGGCATTTCCCTTGTATTTACAAGTCAATAATTAATTCATGATTACTATTATTATCATCATTTTGTTTTCGTTTTTTTTTCATGGTACAACCTTAATACCCATGCTTCTGGCAACACCAATAACAGATTTGACAATAGGTTCCATCTCTAACATAGTATGCTTACCATCGGTCTTTTTTATCTTGGCAATTTCGTAGATATGTTTTAATGACAATTCACCAACTGTTCTCTCCGGCACATTGATGTTAGGTTGGCCATGTCCCTGTTCAACTCCCAAGGCCTTCAATAAAAGATAACCTGTAGGTGGTGACTTCATTTCGAAAGCAAATGATCTATCAGGTTTAATTGTAATCGAAACTGGTATTGGCACACCTGGCTGGTACATAGATGTGCGCGCATTGAATTCCTTGCAGAAATCCATAGCTTTAATACCTTTTGAACCAAGTGCAGGACCTACTGGTGGCGATGGTGCTGCTTGCCCAGCCCCAACTATAAGTTTCACCATAAGATTCTTAGCGATTTGTGACATTATAGGACCTTAAGTAGGTTTATTTTGGCGTTATGTCAACTTTTCTTATAACTTATTTGTTCAAGAGATGACTTGGTGAAGTTTTTCAACTATCAGGAAGCAGCGCTTGTAATGTAGAGAGTGAGATGCCGAAATTTTATAATATATAAAAAATAAAAATTGAATAATATAAGAATACATATTATCGAGAGTCCAAAATGTGGCCAACGATCTTTGGTGACCGAGGTAATCTGGGAAATTAGCCTAAGATAAAGTTGGAAACAGAACAACAAATATGCAGATTATAGGCCCATTCAAATCCATCCGTGAAATAAATCATAAAACAAATATATATATAAAAAAAGGCAACGACAATGATAATGATGGCGAGGGTGATATCAGATTATTCACATTTATTTCCCCCCTTTCTTCTTCCTCCTTTCTAAACCTGCAATATGGGCTTCACTTTGATCGACTTGAGTGTGTTTGTGATCTTCCGCGTTAACGACTTTGAAATCAAGACCTGTTTCAACCATATGGCACATCTGTATACTGTTGACCCACGGATCATCCATAATTTCTTCTATACTGGCACGACATGCAGGGGCCAAATCAACCATACGGGAAACAATGTTTTGAGATTCTTCAGGTAAAGAATGGTAAAGTCTTTGTGGACCAATGTTTGGATTGTTGGGATCGACAGGATTGTTTGATTTCTTTGTTGGCGAGCTTAAATCCTGATTATTAACCAATTTGTCGTAAGATGGCGGGTCCGGTGTTCTTGTTACCAATGTACTTAGAGAATCACAGTCACGACCAGAGCAGAACAATTTGAAAGAGTTATCTCTTAGTTTGGGAATCTTCCAGGGAAATTTCTTTAAGATCATGCATGCAAATATGATGGCCACTGCCCAAATATCCACGGGACGTGGATCGTATTTGGAGAAAATGCACACTTCAGGAGCCAAATAAGGGTCACTACCGACAATTCCACTTGCTTCCACTAGCGTTTTTGACAAAGGATATGAAAAAACAACAGCAGCACCAAAATCGATTAACTTTACAATTCCCTTCGAGTTAATGACACAGTTATCCAATTTCAAATCTCTATGTGCTAAACCCAAACTGTGTAGGTACTGGACACCACACAAAATTTGTTTGAAACAACAACAAATTTCTTCATAAGACATTTTATTACTCATAACAATGGCAAATAAATCGTATTCGCAGTATTCCATGACTTGCAAAATACGATTATTCTCATAGACAATTTCAATAGTTTCAATAATATTGGGGTGGCGCAAAGTCGAGCCGATACAATACTCTGATGTTATCTTTTTCACGTAGTCTCTCTTCGACTCACTGTCCAATTTGGTACGGAATTCTTTGACTGCGAACACTTTACGATCAGCAGCACGTCTAACTAATTTGACTGAACCACCAGCGCCAGCCCCTAAATCATCACCAGTCTTAACATACCTCTTGTAAAAGGGCAGATTTGCATCAGGGGCAGAGGAGTAAATGGCTTCCGCAGTAACACCACCACCGCCGGATGAAATGTTACCACTACCTGCATTACCATTGCCACTAACACTACCAGCACCACCACCACTTCCATTACTACCCAAAGAACCCATAGTAAAAGTGGCTTGCGTTGGTGTACTTGAAGGAAAGGGCACTGGTATGGCACCAGGCGAACCTGCTTGAGTACTCAAATTGGTATTAGAGCCCTTTTTAAAGAAAGATTTCAAATTGGCTACTGATGAATGACGTGAAGGCTTAGGGCCCGTTTGGCTAGGTGGTGGTTCATGCATTAAAGATGATGAAGGCGAACCTGCGATTGTTTCTTGATATGAGCCCGAGGGGTTTCTAGATGAGATAAATATACTGCTCTGTCTAGCCCTTGTCGGTTTAGGGATCGCTGTAGCCACTGGTGATCCTGCCTTACTAGTGGCAGCTGACGTCCCCGTACCACCACTTCCAGCGCTAGTGGGAACTTCTTGAGCTTGGGCCTTCCCCTTACTGAAGAAAAAACTACCAAACTGCGATGACAAAGAATTCGATCTAGAAAGACTACTAGATTGAAATTGAGCTTGTGCTTGAGCCGCATTAGTAGCATTATCCGTTGAAGACTTTTGGAATTTCTGCTTCGAAATAAAGAAACGAGGTTCTACACTATCAACTTTAGGCGAAGAAATCACATTAGAATCAATCGCTGAAACGTTACTGGGTAAAATGCCTCCGTAAGTCTCTAGCCACGAATTCGATAAAGACGAACTATTACTACCACCACCACCAACTCCAGAGTCCTTGTTAGAATTGGGAACTGAATATGGAATGCTTGACGACAAAGAAGGAACTTGCTTGCCTGATCCAACACTCAATCTATGTGGGGTGTTCGGGACACCTAGTCTATGGCTAGGTCTACCGCTATCTATGGCAATAAACCCACCATTTTTTTGTACAGAATTCCCATATAAAGTTGCTGTATGTGCAGAATTAGCATCCAAAAAGCTCGAGGGAAACTGTGCACCAGCACTACCACTTTGGAAAGAGGGACTACCATTGGAAGATTCCTCACCAGAATCTATTTGAGTAACAGTGGTAACACTCGTCGTAGAGTCTTCACCTGCAGGTCCCAAGGGGCGCTCTATCTCCAGGGGCCCAGTCGGTGGACTACCCAAGGGTGACTGCTGATTACTGTTGGTAGAAGCCTGTAAAGACTCTGATTCATTTCTTCGCTTCTCCTGCAGTAGTCTAGTTAAAGAAGACATCTTGATCCCACTATTCAGCTCCTATAATATCGTTTTTTCTCTTTAATTGCTTTATATCTGCGCTATGTTACTATTATACAAGTGTTGAAGTTTGTCTCTTGATCTTTGACGTGAGGGAAAATGGACAAAAATTCATCAACTCAAAGGCATAAAGGGACAGACAGTTGACAGAAACCAATTAGCAGGAGACTGAACACCATAGCACTAACATTCGATGATGGATTGATCAATTAAGCCCAACGATTTGGCCCTAACACACTAGTCACGCGACACCAAGTACCACTACTTAAGCAGCTTGGCTCTATCAGGGTGAACACCACCGGCAACCGGTTCTTGTCCTTCCGTAGACTTATCAGAGGGTTTTCCATGAGCCATCATGTTTTTAACACGGTCCTTGCGTTCTTTGATCAGTTTTTGGTTCTTTTGTTCTAATTTTTGCAATCTTTCATTGCTGTTACCACCACCACCAACAGTAAGCTCGACGTTAATCTGCCTGTCTTTTAGGGTTGTTTTATGTTGCAATAAAGCAACGTCCATGCGACGTTGAATGTCGTTCTTGGGTTCAAACTCAAGGAAGGCGATTCCCTTGTCCAAACGCAGTCTTATGTGATCTGGAGAACTTGATTTGAAATGGGATTGCAATTCAGTTGCAGAAGTCCCTTTGTCTAGATTACCAACGAAGACGATGAATCTGTTATGGTGCTCTTGGCGACCTTTACCCTTTCTACCACGACGAGTCTTACGCTTTTTGGGAGCAGGAGCAGGTTCTTGCTCAGGTTCTTGTTCAGCGGCGGTACGCTTCAAGGTCTTGTCATGTTCACGCTCCTCCTTGGATTTCTTGAACTGCTGAGCCTTTAACTGTTTCTTAGTGAGCTTCTCTGACATGCTTCTTTGGTTCGATGAGCTTTAAGATGAGAATAGTTTGAAATTTTTCACTGTGCGATGAGATGAGAGTTTAACTTTACAAATAAATTACTAGAATACAAAAAAAAAAAAAAACAAGAAAGTTACTGACGATCTTCGAGTAGGGTTTCATGCATAGATCTAAGCTCTGCGTAGGCTCCCTTTAGAGCAGTTAGATTTTCTTTCAAATGGGTGATTTCTTGGTCTTTAGTGTAATCTTCACCTTGCGTAAGACCAGCGGTAGGAAATGAAGGTTTCGATTGGCTTGGTGCTGCAGAGGATTGAGACCACATCATCTGTTCTTCCTGCACCTGGGCTAGATAATTATCGAAATTGGATTGAGGAAGATTCATTTGGGGCCGATAACCTATTTGAAACCATAATTCGTGTAGGCCTCTTTTATCATGGACGTTTCTCTGCAATGCAGGAATCTTAGATACATTGTGTCGTTGTGTCAAGTTTGGTTGAGAGGATGACTTCCACTGGGTTGTGACTAGCAGGTTCGTCACAGCACCATTGGTAGCAGCTGTCGTCAATGGTTGCACAGTTCTCAAGACTTGCTTCGAGAATATCTCGGTAATGGCAACATGACCATCGTTATCACCGATGGTTAGCAGAGTTCCATCCAAAGATACTTGCAATTTGGTGGCATTAGAATCGACAACCTTATCCACTTGTAAGGATCCTCTAGAATAAAGTTTATCTTTGCTTTCCTGAGGTTCCACGACAAGAGAGAAAAGTTTATTCGTGGAGGTTTCTTGCACCAAATTAGATATCTTATCACCACTGATTCTATAGTAAAGTGGTAAATTGAATACACCTTGGGAAGTTCCCACATAACATGCACGATCAGCAGGGTCTAATGTTAAGCACTGGATTGGATGGGGGCATGTGAATATTGCTAGTGATTTTGGTTCTACTGAACGATCCAGGTCTAATGAATAACATCTTAAAGTTGCGTCTTGTGAAGCCGTAAACAACCTGACGTTAGAATCACCACATGTGCTAGAGACTGCAAAATCCGTGACACCAAGAGTGTGATCGTGCAAGATACATACGGGTTTGGGCTCTTCTTCACATACCAAATCAGTAGTCTGCCAGATGATGACTCTTGAATCTTCACCACTTGTCACAACATATTTGCCGTTACAAATAGATTGAATCTTGGTAATGGATTGGTAATGGGCCATTTGCTTAACTCTGAGTAATAGACCTGAATTCATCTCCCATACGTAGATTTTACCGGATGGTGTGGATGCCAGAAGCAACCATGGTAGTGACAGATCTGCCGCCTGCAATGAATCATGTTGATTTTCGACAGTCTCTAGACAGCACACAACTTCTGGCAAAGGTATTCTTTGCTCGACCGACTCTCTCTTGTGATCACCAGAAATGTCATAAACGTTTATCAATGCCTTTTGTGACTGTGCTACTAACAGATATCTTTCATTGATTTGCACAGCACTATGAGAAGAACCCACAGTAAGTTGTCTCAAACTTGTCTGTTCTAATGAGTGCACGTTGCACACGGTACCAGTATTCTGGGTAGTGAATACGATTTGTTCATCCATGTTATTTCAGTATACTTCTTCCTTTTGCACTATTACAGTGAGATGAGATGAGATGAGATGAGATGGGTATGAAAAATTTCAAGACACGTCTTGAAATTACACCAAGAATAAACAGAAAAACAGTGAAAGAATCGATAAAAGGATGCCATTAGATTTCATTGGAACTGTATTAGCTGAAGGTACGCACAGAATTCCATATTATGAACAGATCAAAAGGATTGCACCCTATGTGATAGCGGGATCTGCAATCAAATACTGGTCTCGAGGTACCACTAATACTTGGGAAAGGAAATTGCATGGTAAGGTGTATTTGGTAACAGGAGCAACTACTCAAGGTATGGGGACGTCGGTTGTACTTGAAATGGCTAAATTGGGGGCACAATTGATCATATTAGGACGTGAAGTGGATGAATGGGCAACTGATTGGATTAACGACTTGAGAGAGAAAAGTGACAACGAACTAATATATATGGAGCAGTGTGATTTAAGTGATCTCTGGCAAGTAAGAAAATTTGCTACTGGCTGGCTAGATAATACGCCTCCTAGAAGACTGGATGGTGTTATAGTAATGTCAGGAGATATGGAACCATGGGGGATCCCCAGGTTATCGCCACCGACAAGAAGATCATCAGTGGAAGGGTTGGAATTACAAATCGCAACGAATTTTGCAGGTGTATTTCATTTGTTAGATCTTTTGCGGCCAAGTTTCAAAGCCCAACCTCCTGATAGAGATGTTAGGATTATAATTACGACTTGCTGGTTACAGTCATTGGGTCAGGTTAATGTTCAAGACCCATTATGGCAAGAAGCACCATATGAAAGTGCATTAAGACACTTTGCTAGTAGTAAATTGCAATTAGCCCTGTGCATGCTAGAATTACAAAGAAAGGTTACAAAAGCTATTAAGGAGGAAAAGGCCGGTGGTGTTGAACGTTCCGGTCTCAACGTTACTGTTACACTGGTTCAGCCTGGTACAATGAGGTCCACTAGTCTCCGTCGCGTTTTGAGCAATGGTACAGTAACATTGTTATTGTTGTTGTATTGTATCGTTCTATACCCATGGTTATTCTTGCTGACCAAGAGCGGCCATCGTGGTGGTCAAAGTGTGTTGTATGCACTAATGACACCAGAATTAGAAGAAATCAATCTTAAGGATAACGAAGTCAAATATATTTCTGATTGTCAGCCAATGAAATACGCTCGTAAGGAATTCACCGATGTAAGCTTACAAACTCAATTATATGCCAATACTCAAAGGGAAGTATTGGCATTGGAGAAAAAGATGGCCATTAAACGTAACCAGACGAAAGCCAAACACAATTCTGGAACCAATGATAAATCCACCGCTAAATCCAATTCAAAGTCAAAATCTAAGAAATAAAATTTGATAGTATTATTAATATTACGTTAAATTTAATTTTTTTTTTTTTTTTTTTTTTATTATTATTATTATTAGTCTTGAAATTATAATTTTTACAGTATAACACAATTGGAAGATTTCTTTGATTTATGTAGTTTCGAAGAAGAACTGGTCTGTCTCTGCTGTTTTGGTGAATTTAGGGAATTACTTGCCGTAGTTGTAGTCACTTGCTGTTGTGATAGCGGTGGCGAGTCTTTCTTCGGTGTCGAGCCAAAATTGGTTCTTTGAGGAGATCGGTTATTACTACTATTGACCTTTTTCTTTTGAGGCCTTTGTGGCTTCTGTGACCTCTGTTGTATCTGCTGCTGCTGTAACTGCTGTTGCTGTTGTTCATCTTCTCTAGCCGCCACTAGTTGCCTTTGTCTCTGGTCCTTTTTGTTCTGCTCATTTAATAATCTCTGTGGTTCATATACACAAGCACGTACTGCAGCTTCGAACACTTCTCTAACACCAACCTGCGTTGCAGCAGAACATTCAACATATCCCATAAATCCGCAATGTTCTGCAACCTGTTGTCCTTCCTCTGGTGAGACATAATCTATCGATGGCGATCTAATACCTGCAACTTCTTCTTCTTCTTCTTGATCTCTTAGATCTGTCTTTGTACCCACTAATAGAATTGGTCTTTTACCCAACCTTCTTAATAGTTCTGGATTGCCACTACTACAATTCTCTCTAATTTCCGGATACCATTTGTCAGTAACATTCCTCAAAGAGCTACGTTCTACAACGCTAAAACAGACTAGAAAAATGTCTGTTTGTGGATACGACAACGGCCTAAGTCTATCATATTCCTCTTGTCCTGCCGTATCCCACAGATTCAACTTAAATATTTGAGATTCCTGGTCTGGACCTGTTGCACCTTCTGGTAAAACTATGGTCGTCGAGTAATTATCAAAAACCGTTGGTATGTAATCTTGTGGGAAACTATTGGTTGTATACGATATCAGCAGCGACGTTTTACCAACTGCACCATCTCCAACCAGAACGCATTTAATTGGTCTCATCTCTTCAAGATTTTCTCTATTTTACCTCTCGTCTAACTCGCTGTTTCCTCGAGATATCCTATGATATCTTACTCACCTAGTAAAGATACTAACAATTTAATGGTAAATAGCAATCACACGTCGCTCTTTATAAAAGAAATGGAATGCCACGTAAGTTTGTAAAACAATTTCAAGTCGCAGTAGCAGCTTGACAAGTCAGAAATGTATCCAAGTAAATAAAAAAAAAATGCTCTCCACTGAAGCCAATCTTTAAGTAGTAAAGTGATGAAAACTAATTTTTACGTGTAGCCTCCATTTTTATTACCATTTTCTGACCGTGACAATCGCATCTTTGTTTTCATTCAAGTATTTATTTCGTTCGCGTTAACTTCTTCGAATCCCAATAGGCTGGCTTCATTGGAATTAATCGAAAAATCATCAATACCTTGCAGATTTTATGTGGCTACAATTGGCAATGCGGCCGAAGGAGCCATACGTGAAATGCGGCGATAATGGCAATGACAAACTGCCTATGGTTGGTAGGGTCTCTACGACAACAATAACGATGATAATATTATTTCCCACAAAAATCCTCGACCGCGTTGCGTATTTTAAGATTTCTCTTAATGGTTAAATGCAGGACGCACGTCGATGCAACTCACACCACTTGCCAAGGTACACAAATGGTTCCTTTAGTAAAAAAAAAAATAATAAAAAGGTCGCAATAACAGTGCTCCATGAAGTACTTCAAATTTGCCTATAAGATTTTTCCATTATCGTTAAAGTTTCACTGTAGTATATCTTCTTTTTCTTTAATCGCTAACTGCATTAAATTCTGGATGACAGTGTGACGCGCGACTGGAAATAAAAAAAACGAAAAAAAAAGGAAAAATGTCAGACAAGAAAATGAAACTCAAGATTTATATGCGATCTCCATGGCTTCGCAAGTGACATATAACGTTTCAACTGCATGTTACAGTCCTCAAGAAACAGTAGCAAGCCTAACCTCATGTGAATTAAACTATTTTTTGAGGTTCCAAAATGCATGATGTTTTTTAAGTGGATCTATAACGAATCCATTTACTGTCTTGTGACTGTTGAAGAGTAGGTAACTAGTTCGACACACGCGAAAGACTTGTTTCGTTAGTAGAATATCCATTGGATTCCCAGAATCCGAAAGGATTCCAAGAATTATACACCTTGCATCCAGTAAAACCAGCCTTTTATAACTGGCATTCCTCGAGGAATTACTAAGAGCAAAAAAAAAAAAAAAAAAAAAAAATCCCATGTAATGAACGAAAATTCAGTTACTCGTAAGAATCATAGGTGAAGATAGATATTAGATCAATTGTATCAATTGTAGCGTTATTGATCTCTAATGACTTGTTTTCTTATAACTAAACTATATCTTGGATATGCGGCGTATTAGATCTCCTTATACTAATCCCATTTTATGATTAGCAGTGTAGTGACATGCTATGTAGATTCATGACATGCAATTTATTTTGAAGACCTGTACAGTCTTTTGCGATACTTCTTTCAAGAGTGTCTGATATGGTTCAGAGTACAGTATTCTAGAAAAGACAAGGCAACCGTGAATTGTTTAAAACGAAACATTATCTTATTTTAAAATACTTCGACACAGCATATATATGGCCGCCTTCCTGATCAAGTCAATTCCCTAATTAAAGGTCCAAGACCCTACGACAATGAGCCCCATATTTGATTAATCCCAGTACACTGTCCAGTTCTGCACTACTCAGGTGTTCCCAAAAAACGCTTCTCAGGCGTTGGGTACCCATGAACAATAGCATAGCGAGCCAACAAGATACACAGGGCTGTCATCAAAAACCCAATGACAACCATTTCTATTCACCCCACGTAAAGTGCTGTGTTCATAACAGTACTTTGAACTTTTTCGAAAAGACGGTCACTTTGTTCGTTTTTTTCATCCAGATCGGACAAATCACCAAGAATTTCAACGCTCTTGTTGTAAGTTGCAATCGCTCTCTCAGCCAACTTTTTGTTAGATAAATTCTTAAAGTAATCTTCCCATCTTCCCCCTTCGAAATAACTTTTGACGTTGTATGACCCTGAGTCCATTGGTTTTGCAATTTCCCTCACAAAAAACCATCTACATTGCTCCCCACTGTAAAAAATAGGATTACTGTATTTCTCCTTTATAAAGCTTCTATTGACGTTGAGCGCAATTCTCCGCCAAGCTTCTGGATCCCCCATCAGATTTGTTTCAGCGACTTCCTCCAACAACTTTCTAAGTGCTTCTGGCTCGATTTTAACGTTGTTCCTATTGTACAAGTATGTCACAAAAAACATAGCAAAGTATAGGAAGTAATTGATGATCAGCCAGATTATCCAGAAGGGAGAAAGTATTTCGGAAAATTCTATTGGAGAACCATATAAAAAGTCGTGCAAAAAGGAGTAAAATCCCAGTGCACTAAGGGACAAACATGCACCTATTAGGCCAGTACAAATGCTTAATAGCCACCATAACTCAGAAAAATACGAGAAAAAAAATATATAAACTTCCCAGCCGACCTGTCTTCCAACAGCTGTATTTCCTCCTCATCGCACTCCTCTTCGGACGCCTCAACGCCCATCTCTAAGTCCTTTACACTCCCGTCACTTATTGTATTCATCTTGCTGTGTTGCCTAAACGCATCGTCAGTCTGAATGTATCAAATAATGCCCACATTGTCTTCTGTATTGTCTCCCTTTATATATTTTACCCCGGACTGTTTGCGCCGTGCGCAACAATTCCATGCAGAAGAAATCGGGAAAATAGAAGACAGAAGCTACCTTGCAGTTCCCCGGGAGACTCAATTGGTATAAACGCACTTCATATTTCCACGACTATCTAAGTTTTAAAATCAAACATGTTTATCAAATGACCACCAATTCTTCTCTTGCCATTATATGAACCGACCCTAGTTCCATTCTCGCTCAAAAAAACTTGGTGAAATCCTGTACTACTGCACTTGATAGAACACGTTCTTGACCACCTCGAATTGTCATCTAATTGCTGCACTATCCATCGAGCCCTTTTCAAGTCCCCATTAATATTTTATCAAATACATTTTCCTCATCTATAAGATACCCAGTTTCCCACGAAACTGGTCAATCGACATGTACCCCTTTCGGTCCATGATTTCTTTCAACTATCACTCTAATTGCTCAAAGATGAAAACTCCTTCCCTGTATGATTCTGTGCCAAATTGTAACATGGTTGTACGACACAACAGATACTCGAAGGCATCTTTCCCGGTTCTAACACTTCCTGTTCCCATGATCTTAATATTTGGGTTCAAAAGGTTATAGAATGCTCGAACGTTTGCTAGCGCTGTAGGCTTGATATATTCACCACCAAGACCGCCACAACTATATTTGGGTCTGATAACAACGCTTTTCCTTTCTGTGTCAATGTACAGCACATTCCCAATCCTATTGATGCAGTTATCGTACACTAGTCGAAATTGGTTCAGTATGCTTGCTGACGTGCTCAAACCCTTCGTCAAGATTTCCTTCAGCAACTTAAAATCATATGCAACTTGAAGCTTTCCGACATATTTGGATAAGATAAATCCAATTCTGTTACACCTTCATAATCACTGTTCTAGATGATCCCTCCCCCCTGAGCAAAGTAAAGCCCCTTCTTATCAAATTAGAAGCTGTAGAGTTATTTAATTCATCCAGTTCTTTCCTCGAAATGTAATGTACACCAGAGGTATTCATGAAAGGGTTCTCATAAGTGCGGTTCAGAAACACAATAGCCATAGATGCACCCATCTTGTTAGGTGATAGGTTCAGAGAAGTTGGAATAATGCATTATCCCTACTTCAATTCGCATCTTCCATTTCCACTTCAATAAATTCCATTCCTATATTAATCACATCAGTTTGACTGTCTGGTTTCATCTGAGGGTTTCACATAGTGAAAAAAAAATCATCAAGCGATAAGAAAGGGCACAATGTTTAAGGACTGAAATATGATGAGGCATGCAGATAGTCATCTGAAGCTTTCTATCTGCTGGATGCACTAAATATTTATCAGTAGCTTAGGATCAGAACATCTCAATGTTGGTAAAGTTTAGATTTCAACAGTTGCAAAACACTAACATGTAACTCTGAGGGTCCAGAATCAAAAAGCACTGTATCACAGCTTTTATGCATTTATGAAAACCATGAACCACGTCGACAATTCAAAAGCGTCTTGTTTGATGTACTTTTGAACATGCATAACATACTACCCTATGTTTTTATTCGCCATAATCACACTTTTTCAGAAAATTTCATTTGTAGAACCAAGTGACTGATGAGATAAAACAAAAACTTCACATAAGATGTATTACCTTACTACATGCAACCATTTCAAACGAAAATGAACCGTAAAGATCTGCAGACGTACGCAGGCTCAAGTTCTTTTCCAACAGATCCTTTATTTTCAAAATCGTCTTATTTCTCGATCGACGTTAAATTGAAAATCTCGGATCCCATCTCCTACAGCAACTCGACAACTGCTCATCACAAGTAGCTAATCATGCAATCAGAAAAAGAATCTCAAAAGCCTCTATTACCTAAGGACCTTTCAAGATCGCATGGAAGTCTTATGGGTAAGTCTGGTCGTGGCATGGTTATTCATTGCGAGAAACTCTATTCACAAAGATGTGCTTCTGAATATTCCCTTATTTGCATCTTTCTGCTATATACCACTTGTAATCCTGGATTTTCGGTTTAATATTTTGAAATTGTACCCTGGTAATACAACAGACTTGGCTCTGCAAGTGTTGGAATTAAATCCAGGATTTGATATAGAGAAGTGGGAGTTGATTTCAAGAAGATTAAATATCTGTTTTCACCAAGAGCAAATTTGGAGTACTCCGTACTTTTTTTTTTTCGATGGAAAGCAGGCAGAACAAGTGTTCAAAGATAATGTTATTAAGTTATATTTGAAAGGGAAGTTTGATGATACTACCGACAGAAGCCAAATTGAATCATCAAAGACTTACCTGAAATTAGTAAAGGAAACCTTTGATCTTTATCTGAAAGATGATTTACCAGAGCTTCCTTTAGGATACAAATTACCCAGAGAATCGAATAGAAGCAGGTTCTTCTTTAATCCAGTATATTTGCTTCTGCTTTTTCATGTTGGTTCCTTTGAAATTCTAAGTCTAGTGGCTTCAATAGGATTAATTAATGAAGGTTTGCTTGGATCACTTCTTTTAGCAATATCTTTTCATTTAACTGCCTTATTGCTTTACCGCCGTACTTACCCTGTCACGCTTCCATTGCAGAGTATAATACATGAAAGTTACTTCTTGGCAGTGATAACAAAAGTTAATCCTGGACAAAATTTGGATAAATGGGACGAAATAGCCGAGTATATGAACCGGTACTTAGATAGCAAAGCGAATTTTGACAATTCTAGTCTGGGATTTTACGACGGTCGACAGTGTTTAGGCTTTTACAAGACATACTTTAGACCGCTTGCGATGGGGGATAGACCTTCAAACTACGCCTATTTAAAAGAAGTCGTTCAAATTGTGCAACCATATGTTGAGTAATTAAAGTATCATATGTTAGTATTCCATCTTTAAAGTAGCATCTGGTTTAAATAAAAGTTTCATCATAAAATCATAGTCTTCTTCTATTTAATCATGCTGTACAAATACCCAGTTTCATAACCAAAACAGTAGATTAATACGGATTACGCTCTGATTTATTGACTCTTTATTAAGGTATACAAATTGTAGGTGTTTGTCGCATTTCCTTTTTAGCCATTAATGGGTAAAGCTTCATAATACGATACCATTTTAGCAATATTAACCGATGATATCTTTCCTATTGTTGCATACTTGAAAATACCAAATGTGCTACGGATACTACGTCCTCTTAGCATTCTCCTTAGCCATACATCCACATTGGAACTCGAAATTGAAAATCTGATAATATGAAGTTTTAGAAAATTTCTGTCGTCACTTTTAAAAGTTATCAGTCACACATGTCCTCGTTTAGTATCAGAGCTTCAAATGTCTTTCTCATCAAACAGTGAGAGTCTGCCTTTCTCCTGTTAAAGCTGTACCTGATACCATCAATGCAATTTCCATTGGACAAATACCAAGTTTCCCAATCATCATCAGCGCATGCTTTACCGTTATAAGCTTTCGAAAAGTTCACCGAGTAGATAAAATATTCTGTGATTTCTTTCTTTTCAACCCCAAACCCTATAACAACGTTTAAACCCCAGCTATCGATTAAAATATGATCTGCATGCATAGGCTCATTGAAATAATATTCCTTCCAGTCCATCCCTTGATCTAAAGAAAAGAAGAACTTGGTGTATAAACCAGTGTCTTCCTCTGGTACAGCAATGATGACGTTTCCAAAATCCAAAAATGCTGTAAGCACTGGGTATTCAAAAGCTACTTCCCAAGAGGCTCCGCCGTCCCTCGAAATAAAAGTCATAATTTCTCGCTCATTGAAAAGCAAGGTGTCTTTTCCCACATTACCAGTTTTAATGAGAATACCCGCTGTTGGCTCACTTCCAGATTCTAAATAAGAAGAAGCTTCCTGGAAAGAGCAATGTTCCACATCATCAATATTACACTTAAAAAGATGCTTACTCTCGCCAGAAGGATCCACAACTTTTGGACTGTTCCAAGTTTTCCCACCATCAAAGCTTACTTTTGTCGTTTCGTATGTCTTACCTTTAATAAATGGGAGGACGCATCTATCGCAGGGGCATGCCTTTTCAAAGATTTTCTCTTTCAAAGTCTTAAGGAATTTTCCAAACCAACTTAGCTTTTCATAAAAATCTATTTTATATTCATTTACCAAATTGCACCGATTGAGCTCCAATTGAAAGTTAAAAATGCCCCATAAAGTTCCTCTGAGGTCTTTTATCTTCTTTAGTCTCATATTGTCGGCTTCTGGCTCCAGATCAGGGCCAGCAAAGGAAAAATTATAGCCAGAAGAATCAGACACGAGCAACCGCTTGGTTTTCTCATAGTAACCATTTCCTTCCAAATCAGCATATATCAAGATTCTTTCAGGGTCCGATTCTAGTAGAATCTGCCATCTATATGGTAAGAGGGTCACTCCTTCAGGAAGATGTGCAGGTTTAAAAGAATCACCTCTAGAAATCCAAAGTCTGTTCCGAGTATAGCCAAATTCGTCATTTTCTGAGGTGAGTACTAAAATCTTGGAGGGTAAAATCCACATTTTTTCCACTGAACAAGCCTTTAATTCATCGAACGTATTCGTGGTTTTACCAAAATCCGATGTGTAAAAGAGGGTACTTTTAGGATGTGATGCCGACTCCATGGACTTGGTTTCCCCAACAGTGTTTTCTCCAATATTTACATCCCAAAAGTTTTGAATACCTGACATCTTTTCTAACTTGTGAATACAATAAATACCATGGTTAACCATGGTCGACTCCTTAGATGAAGTCGCAAACTCACACGTAGTACCATGGTCTCCTAAATCAGGAGGAGCTTCAAACCCATCAACCGGAGCATTAATACGTCTAAAACTTTTTGTATCATAGGTGGATATATAAGCAATACGTTCTGTAAGGCAGAGGAAGTCCTGTTTTTTCTCTAAATGAGAACCTAATTGAGACTTTTCATGCGTAACATCGCAGTTTGCCAAAATAAAGTCCTTATCAAAAGGATGGGTTTTAAAAAAGCAAAAGCCATCTTCATCCACCTCTTTTGGTAGATTAATCCGTCTCCAACTTCTCCCTTAATCTCCAGTGACATATATCTTTTCAGACTCGCTCATCACGAAAGCCCTTTCATTGTGAAACTCGTCAATCTCAACAGTTGACAGACCTTCTTCGAATACATCAATAATTTGCCAATTCTCACCATTGTCAAATGATATGTGTGTGTGTTATTTTCAAGAATAAACATTAAAGTCTGGGAGTCGCCTAAACGATAGAAGCTACCCAAATAAGAATAATCAGGTTCGTGGGATGCCTCTAAATGCGATTTCGTCACTTTGGGAGTAAATTCATTTGTAGTTGTTAATGTCCATATCAGGGTGCATAGTATTGCCAGAAGACAAATTTGTTATGGGTTACAGTAGTCATCAAGATCTCAAAAATCTGGAAGTCCCTGTTTTAAATTAACTTTTATTTTGGCTCCTTCGGGTAACATAGAGATAAATCTGATAAAATGAAAAGAACGAAAATTTCATCTTTTAATTTGTAAATGATTACCACATATAATGCTAAATAGACCAACATGGAAAGCACGCAGATCAGGAAGTGCTCAGATCCATTCTCTGAATGACCTTTGAATATTTTCGCATGAATACTTTGCGATTTATGCGATGTAGATCTGTCATGGGAAGCGGTTATGACCGTTGTGCTTTGAGGTGGTTGTTCTCACGGACCTCATGAGTCTAGCTGCTACTTTTGTAAGTTACCTCTTGCTCTTTTTCCTCTATCGCTACTTCTATATCAGAAAATATAACAGGCTCTCCAACACAGGAGATGTTTTCATATTGTATTTTAGCAGTGATTTTCAGATTAGATAAAACGAAAGAGGATGGAATAGCTTTGAATTCCTACTAAACATAAAATGTGACCACACTCTCATAATACGACAACACTTGTCTCTGAATCACTAGACCCCATTGATCTCTCATCAATATCCACCCAATACCAAATTTATCTCCCTACTCTCGCCGCCCTCTGTTCCACAATATTACGACACATAATGTATCTTGAATGTCAGTCTCTTTTAAAACAGACTATATCGGTTTTTAATCCCCAGAAAAAGCAAGTTCTTTTTTGTGAGGACGTGTTCTAACTTACTTTCCAGTCGGGATACTAATGATTGCATAGATCTCTTTGTATATCTCCATATATACAAGACAGTATTCTTCAGAACTGTTAAGTGCTATGATGTTCTCCAAAGATTAAATATAACTTATGGCCCCAAAGGGGCTACCACTTAAAATCCAAACTACTACAGATGCGTTCCTACCAGCAACTATAAAAGCTGTCGATTATTTTAAATATGTTCCATTGAGCATGATATCCCAGATAAGATAAGATAAGATAAGATATAATATAAATGTTCGTTTCCAATGAGTTTCGCTCCAAAATTGAAAAAGTACGGCAACCAACTGTCGACTCTCAGCCGCCAATTTGCACATCATACTACTGGAACCATGATCAAGACGGAAAAGATCAGACTTGAAGAAATCTTAGTTCCAGTTTTGCCAGTGCATATCCTTAAAAATTAGACCGTATGGAAGATACATGATGCCATTGGTAACATCGCAAGCAGTCCTTCTGCTGTTGTACATATACTCCCCAGAATCATTCAAAAATTTATACGTTGAATGTTTTATAGACGGGTTTTACATCCCATTTTTTCTTTGGTATATCGCTAAGAATTACTGGAAATCTTTCCCAAATGACAAGCTCCTTCATGACCTTGTTATAGAAGTTAATCCAGGTATCGATCCTAAGAAATGGAATATTATGACGTTCAAAGTAAACAAGGCCCTTTATGATCGAGGTATTCACAGGACACCATACTACTTTTTCAATTCGTTAAACTGCTGTTTTCAAAGAAAACATTCTGAGAGTCAATTCTGAAGCTTCTGGACCGTACAAAGAGGCTGTAAACAAACATTTTACAGATCTTTCATCTCATGAACCTTCAGAATCCCGTTCTCAACTTGGAAGGGAACTTGAGGTAAAACTTATCTCTCATAGGAGTTTTACCAAACCTGCACTTTTTCTACAGCATTTATTTTGCTTTGCTTACTGCCACATCCACACATAATAACAGAAAGTTAAAATCCAGCTGGTATAACATTATACCTTACAGGATAGCGTTCTCCGTTTTATTTTTGCATTGCATTGGTTGAAATGTACAAGAATTGTAGTATGATGAAGTATAAGGTCCTGGGAGTTTTGGAAAGAATAAAATTTCTTGCTACCATCATGCAAGTTGTACCAGGAAACGACATGGAAAAGTGGGATCAGATTGCCAAACACTTAAATTATTATTTGCATGAGAAGGGAGTCTAGAAAAAGCCAGAGGAAAACTTTATGGCGGTAAGGAATGTTCACATTATTACAGATCCAAATTTAAACATCTGGCCTCGGAACCTAAGGAGTCGTCCAACATAGAGTTCGGCGACATCGTTCAGGAGAGTAATAAAGTCCGTGGGTCCCCGGCAACTAAACTGGTCTAGAATTGGTTTGCGATTGATCTAGAGAACATTTTCCGGAGTAATACATCAACTGTTTCTGAATGAATGTTGGTACTCATATCTAAAGTGAAGAGTGTAGTGTACGAACAATACATTGCTTTGGCTGATGAGCTATCGTGCATTAGTTGGCCAATTGAAAGCGTTCGAGCTTTTTTAAAAAAGAATATCATATGTGGCGTAAACTTATCCAATTTTCTACACTTTTCCTTCAAATGATTTTTTTTTGGTGAGTATCTTCGAGAAGATAAAAGGTAGCTTAGAACTCGAGATCCATAAACATTGATGAAAAGTGGCAATTATATTTCTCTTTAATCTTTACAGTCTGTGTTCATGGGGGACCATCTTAAAGTGAAAAATTGTTTGGAATTTTTTAATTGTCAATATATATATGTACCTAACTCATTGAATTGTCTCAGAGTCTACAGTAAGAAACGTAATGTTCGTCATACATAAGCATTTTTACGCCTAAGAATGCTTGTCATAATCTCAACTGCTAATTTTGTTTTTAACAAACCAGCAAAGTTTATTTTTCATATCAATTTAGAAGATTCAACTACTGATAGCCATATTTTGCCCAATTTTGGTTGATTTTGTCGCAAATTGTACTGTCATAGGAATCAAAATCACAGGTTACAAAACGGAAATTTGGATCCCTATACTGAGCAGGAAAGAGACAATCAGTGACACAATTACCACCAGTTTTGGTTTTCATCCTAGGACCCTGGCTGATAAAAGGCGCTAGAGGGAAAGATATGAATTCGTCATAGAAATACTGGTCATCACCCGGGGTATGTCTGGTCACATATGCCCAGAACAATTTTTTGAAATTAAAGATGTCAATGTCATCACCGACTAAAACCATTTCCTGACAGATCAACCCAACTTTTGCGCCAAAAATTTCTTTTGCGAACAGGTCAGCTAAAGTCCTACTGTCAGTATTCAATTTCACGAGCTCTTCGACATTAATTTTAATTGCAAACCAAAGGGCTTGTGATTCATAGGGCATAAATACATCCATGACTATTTTAGAAAGAATTGGATGGTCCTGAAAAATCTTTTTGGCCTCTGTTGCTGCTAGTGATCCAATTAACGTGTGTGTTTCATCAGTGAAAAGTCCTGGATTTGACACAGGCATAATTGCATTATTTCGGTAGCACATCGCATCTATAGTGTAGGTTGGACAAGGATGGCCCGTACCTGGGAACACGTAACCATGCATTTCTCCAAACGGTCCTTCAACTACTTGATTATCTAAATCCAAAGTCCCCTCCAGGACGATTTCAGACTCCGCTGGCACATCAATTTGGCTGGTTTCTGAGTTGACTACTTCAATAGGTTTACCCACAATAGCACCAATGTAGTCTGCTTCAGAGACTCCTTCTGGAATAGGCATCGAACTAATTAAGATGGATGCAGGTGGAACCCCGAAACATAGCGCAAATGGCACAGCTTTTTCTTTTCCAAGAGTTTTCCATTGATCAGCTACACGTCTGATATGTTGTGGACTTATGACTAATCCTGTCAAATGTCTTTCATCATGGATCATTGCCCTTGCAATAGACCAGTTGGTCCAGCTTTTGTCGGGTGTCTGTAATATAAACATTCCGTATGTTTGGAGGTACTTTCCACCATCTTCATGGTGCAAATAGGGTGCAGGTAAGTGCTCTAAATTGATTTGATCCCCTTTCAAAACGTTTTCTTTTATAGGTGCTGATTTTTTATCCACTTCAACTGGTGGAATAGGCTTTTGTTTCTTTGCTTGCAACAAGAAGTCTATGATTTCTTTTATGCTAGTATTACTATTCAATCCTAGATGATGAGCAATTCTAGCATGATCATTTCCAAATCCCCTTAGACCACCAATACAGCCAACGATATTAAACAAATTATCAGGATCAACATTCCCCTTTGATTGCTTTAAATTTTTAAAAAGTGGAACTGGAAGTTGGTTTTCATAAACCTTTCTCATAACGGCTCCTACCTCAAGATGAGGATCAACTTCTTCAGAAATTTCTACAAGATCTCCTTCTTTTTTCAAAACTTCTAAAAAATCTCTGAATTTTAAAGCAGGTGATAAATTATGTTCCATTTTTTCTTGATTTTCTAAGTCCTAATAACGCTGCATCAATTCTTGAATAGTTTTCATTACTCTCAAAAGTTTTAGAAATTGAGCTCTGGTACCAGCCTCTTCTTAAATACAGTAAATGGAATGCTCGGCTCTTACACTACACTCGATCAAGAGCCGAACCATTGCTTAACTTCAATAAAAAATGAACTAAGAAGAGCTTCGTAGATCAAGTGTCATTTCAATCGGACTAGCCTATCTCTCATTCTTCAACCAACAATCAGAGAAAACATGCAGTTCTTCTCAAAATCTCTATTCACAGGAGCTCATTTAAAATCCTTACGTAACCCACTAGTACAAACAAACAGAAGTTCCTATCGCTTCGCACTGACAAAGAGATGTTGTTCTTCGAATAACTTGGTGGGAAATCCAGTAAAAAATCGGACAATTACTTCAAGACCTAAAAGAATTGTTGTCTCAATTACAGGGGCTACTGGAGTAGCCCTTGGTGTGCGTATTTTGCAGATACTAAAAGATATGAATGTTGAAACACATCTGATCATCTCTAAGTGGGAGTTGGCAACAATGAAGTATGAGACTGACTTCACCTATGAAGATTTACAATCTAATGCAACATATGTTTACTCAGCGAAAAATGTAGCAGCACCCATTTCTTCCGGTTCTTTCCTGCACGATGGTATGATAGTCGTTCCTTGTTCGATGAAGACCTTAGCGGCCATCAGATGTGGATATACAGAAGATTTGATTGTTCGGGCAGCAGACGTAACACTCAAAGAAAAACGGAAACTTCTCATTGTCCCTAGGGAAACTCCATTATCCGAAATCCATTTAGAGAATATGCTTTTTCTTGCAAGAATGGGTGTCATAATCTTCCCACCTGTTCCAGCATTCTATACAAAGCCCTCTTCGGTGGAAGATATCATGGAACAATCTTGCGGAAGAATTTTAGATTTTTTTGGAATTCATACAAATACATTTGCACGCTGGGATGGATTTTGACTGGGAACAAATCACTGAGAGAAGGGTTAAAATTTTTACTACAGGATTGGACAGTAAAAACCATCATTTCTTTTAAAGACTGACCATTGGCCTCCTGTTTCTCCATGTTCATAAGATTTCTTCGTCTTTACATTCCGTCCTCCTTGTTCTCCAGTTCTTCGTTTTTAAAAAATACGGATGCCTCATTCTTTTTCTACAAATTCTGTGAGTGCAAGACTATCATCACTATCACTCTTCAGAAAGATACTTAACTCACATTATCAAAGACCTAAGCGCCCTTATATCCAACAACTGTGTATTGTAATACCTGCGAATTCATTTGTAGTTCGATATTATTCTTGATGGCCTCAAAGTTGCTTTGTAGGGACTAGATACTCGTTAATTCTATATCAAAACAAAACCTTTCATTAAAACGTCTGGACTTCATGTATTTTAAAACGTTATCTAAACCATCTGACATTCCTTTCTTGGTTTTAATTTTTTCTTGGAATAATGATAGGTGACCCTATATATGCCGAAAGCAACTGCTTAATCATTTATGAGAAGAAATGATTAAACAGCAAAAAAATCCATGCTGTTTTCTGTACTCATGTGCCAATCCTCTCATTTCTATGTGCATCCGATCATATCTGATACGTAAATCTAAGGTGTAAAAGACATTTCTGTATCAGCAAAGTTGATTTCATCAGTTTCCGTAAGTTATCAAATCTATCCAGTAATATTCCTTGACATCTGGGTTCTTTCGCACCAATGTTTGATACCTCTAAAAAAAAAAATATATATATGACTCTGATTTTGCAGGTTTTGAAAGACGTGTGATATCAACTGTTTTTCCTCATCCTAGCCAAAACATAAAACCATAACCAGTTCAAAAAATTGAGTACCAACTCTTCGCATTTAGGAACCTGCATTGCTCTCCTTCATATATTTAAAGTCGATAAAGGATCCTTCTTGTTTATAGTTTTCTCTCGAAGAACTCCCAATTTGTATACAGGCAAGCAACCGATACTACCTTGGGAGATGAGTTATTACTAAAGGATCACAATTCTTGTTTGGGAACGTTTCTAATGTCTTCAACCTTTCATGATGTATCTTCACTTGGTCGTTATTATCAGATTAGTTATTATCAGATTAGTTATTATCAGATTAGTCATTTAGACAGTTTTTCAGTTCCAGATATAAAATCGCACTTTTTCAAAATGATCATCATAAGTGTTTTTATATCCCTTGAGATTTGATAATTCTTATGACTCGGTGTTTCATTTTAGAACCGTATTATTATAAAATCAGTGACTACAATACGGATTTTTAACCCTGTTAAACGCATCTTTAGATCTACTAATATAGTGGCATATCAAATTCTATTTACGTAGTTCCAAAGAACACTGAAAGGTGGAACTTACCGACAATCTAGGCATTTTTATATGTGCATTAAGTTCAGGAGGAAATACCAGCTGCCTTCAACATATAAATCAGAATTCTAGTCATGAGGTTACATATTTCAACAATGATAGAAAACCTCTATAGACTGCAGCTGATAAGCGAAATACCAACTACCGTTAAGAATTGGCAAGACTAGTATCACAATCTTATTAAATAATACCTAAACACCCAACGAGTAGGAGTGTAGTTTGTCTTATAACCATATTCGAGTCCCGCGGCATCCATTTCAAACCTCCCTCTTATCATCCTGATATGAATGCAGCTTGCAGAACACGTTGTACAGTTCCTAGAAACTCAAGTGAAGAAACAAGTTCAAAAGGTCTCGAGAATATCGAATACTTTTCCAGGCCAACGAACTATGCATTAAGATCTAGATGTGTTTCTTTTAAAATCCAATTGCAATTCTTGATACCATATTCACAATCTGTTTTCTTTTCTCAAGACTTGAAGCCTAAGATCTCTTTGGAATGAGGATTGTCAAAACTGCAGCAAGGATCCAGATCACCTTTCCCAGGGTAAGGGCCTTTAGCAATTTTACCTCTCAATTGAGGGAATTCAGGGTTCAAAATGTCGCGGATACACCGCTTATCAACTCCTCCTATATTCTCTTATTGTCCTAGTATCTTCTGCATGTCTATCAGGCGTCTAGTATACATCTTGGGCTCAGGTCCTTTTATATATACTAGAGCTCAGTGACGACCGTAACGTCGTCAACGAGATCGATGCCTCAGGGTCCTTTCTATGTTACGTACGTGCTGTCCAAACTCTATGCAAGAACCAGTTACAACACAGTCTACTTGTAAAAACATAGAAAAGGGAACAGCGGAAGAAGCAGTTGAAGAGCATAGAACCAGAAATCTAATTTCGGTAACTGGATATCTAGAAAAACTTCAAGGCGAAGAGGTTCACCAGTGACCAATTACTCAACTGTCACCGGTCCAACTTCAAGTCATATTGTATTTTTATAACTAATTGAAACTTGGTTCGTCATGCATGGTGTCATTAAGAGGTTCTAATCCAGGATGCGCTCGAGGCGACTAGCTCTCATATAAGCGATCTGTCGTTGTAGTCCTTATTGGTCACAACATATTCATAGCCAGGGATACATGCGCTATACCGTAAAATGATATCGACATCCAGGAGGTTTGAGACATGGAGAATCTAGCATTATCATTATCTTCTACAATTTCGACGTATCTGTATTTGTCAAGAAAACTTACTACAGAAGTCTCTTACCAATATTCTTCCATTCGTATTTGTATTGTTGGTGGTCACTTCTCATTTCTCTAACAAGAATCGAACTCACGCGTTCTCGAGAAGATCTGGGGCTCAAACCTGTTCTATGCATCTTTTAACCAATATGGACTACAAGTACAGATGATATATTTATGAATTAACAAGATCTCTCAGCGACATACTTCAAATTATCCAGCCATATAAGAAGAAGAAGAAGAAAAAAAAAAAAAAAAAAGCTGTCGCCAGTGTCACATAACCAAGATTTATCGGTCCAATATCCAGGGCTTCCGAATGTCATCAAAATGCATCTGATTACTGGTTACCTTTCAGCCGCATACCATGAGATTTCTAGGACCATTTTCATTGATCAAGATACTTGACAGGCTATGTGTTGAACTACCATATTGAATGCAATGCCTTTTTTTTTTTTTTTCAATGCTACGAAGGCGTTGATGACTCTCCCTTCTTGATATGCGAGACTCTAGAAAACTAGAAGTATTTTGAAGGAAACAGTATGTAAACCTTAATGAAACAAGATATTCTGCAAGGTGAAAATCAATGGATTAGCCATAAAGCAGCTATAGAAAAAAAAAAAAAAAAATGGTAACCAACGTGAACTACAGGGTACGAAATGCCAGCACTCCCCTGCGAGCATAGCGGGCAACAACTCTTTTGGTTCTTTTTAAAAAGAACGTGGTGCAGCGGGAAGACGCCCAACACCGCTATACGCTGTTCTTTTAAAAAAGAACCAAAACCGAGCCTGTTCACTGCGTTCACAGAGCTGCCAATGCGAGCGTAGCGAGTAATAACTGTTTTGGTTCTTTTTTAAAAGAACAACACATAGAAAAGTTGTGTTCCGTGGCCACGAATTGAACTTGGAAGGGATGCTGCAACGTATTGTCCCTGCAGTGCTATTATGAATGCAGGGAACTTCTCGGAGTTTTGCCGGCATGGAATCTAAGAGGCCGTTAGGAATGACAACGACGTACATAGAGACAATTACGTATACAATGATAATAACGTAGAAGGTGATTTATAGTTCCGTGAGAAGTGATCCTAAATCCGTATGCAGTGACTTTTACTTTTATCATGTGATACGTCCTGGTGTATCTTGGTACCGTCAGAGCTATAGGGGCCCGTGGATGAGAGGTCGAGTTGAGCTTACGTGGAAAGGCCTTACAAGACTGCCAGCTACAGGTACTTGGATGTGAACAGGATTAAACAGATAGGAACCACCATGCTGCATTTACAGCCTCAGAACATCCTTATCCAAAAGACATTGAGTGAAGCCTTCGATGCCTTGAACAAAGGCACACCATTGACGCTTGATAGAATCATTTCAGACTTCGATTACACCACATTCCATGTATGCAATTCAGGGGAGGACAAATCAGTTCTGCTGTTAAGTATTAGAAGCAAGGCTTGGCAATCGGTACAGAGATGTCAAGGCTCTGTGAGTTTGATTGAGTATCTTCAGTCCAAGTACAGTGGAGTTCCAGGTGTGGATATCTCTTCACAGGCAGAAATGGGGTATGATTTGACACTGCAGGTTACTCTGCCTCAATTGAATGGAGAATCGGTTTCTCAGCTCTCTCTGCTCAAAACGGTTGTATTTTCGTATCCATTCCAATTGGCGTTCGAGGAATTCAGCCAATTGAGCTCTACTCCTGTGGCCGTAGATGGTACGCCGCCAGTCTCTAATACTTTGCACACTGTACAATACCGTGATGAAGAGAGTCTCTTTATAAAGCCTGCAAATGACCGTATTACTGTTATCTTCGAGACTGTTTTCCAAGATGAAACCGATAAGATCCTTGGGAAAGTTTTCCTACAGGAGTTTGTGGATGCTCGTAAACGGAACAGATCGATTCAGTCGGCTCCTCAGGTATTATTCTCACACGAACCACCTTTGGAACTACAGAACCAGATTCAGAGTCGTCCAGATCCAAGCAAGAGATTCGTGACGTTTGTGCTTTTCCCACGCCATTTCCAGACTCAGGAACTGCAATTCAGCAGTGTTGCCCAATTAACGCTCTTCAGAAACTATTTCCACTACCACATTAAATGTTCAAAGGCCTACATGCATTCAAGAATGAGATTTAGAGTTGATTCCTTTGTGAAGGTTCTGAACAGAGCCAAGGTCGACGAGGAGGATGACGCAAAGGGCGATTCCTTGAAAAGTGCACAACCAACAAGAAGGACGATCACAGGTAGGAAAATGGTCTATTGAACTGGAGCTGGACCGATAGAAGGGGGTTTTCATTCTACAATCGTAATAATAACCGTTATTATTATTATTATTATTATTATTATTATTATTATTATTATTATTATCATTATTATTATGTAGTAGTAGAAGTCCTTAATGAATTCGTACTGTGTGAGCTCCAGGTACAAATTTTTCAAATATCAAGAGGGAGGGTTTGAAGTTCAAAATAGACTGAACAAACAAGCAGCTGGGATAAGAAGACTAGATATATCCATTGTGAATCCAGTAGGATGTCCTTCTTTGGGTTTGATACTTCTTTACCGGATGCTAGTAAATCCAAGGGTGAAAGCACCATTTCTGAAGGGGAAAAAGCTTTAGATTTCGAAGATACCTATCGTGGGTTTGGTGAATACGACAACGAGGAGGAAGATTATTTGAATGAGGAGACGTTTGGAGTCAATGCAGAGTTAGGAACAAACTTCAATTTCGGTCATGGGGATGCTACTTCTGAAGAAACCTCGCATACGCCAGGATCGGCAGCACCGGTCTCTTATGTCACTTCGAATAGGTCATACGTTGCGGCTGCGAGGCAGGGTGATTCGCAACCTTTAGATCCATCAGTTGATTTGAAACCTATGGAGTCGCTTTGGGGTGGTGGAGCTCCTCAACTACCCCAGGTTCAGACTGAGAAAGTGACGGAAACCTTGTCTATGGAGGAATTGGAGAGACAACAGCGTCAGAGACAGCAGATTGCAGCTCAGCAGGGATTCGTCGTACCACCTACTGGATACGTGGGACCTCAAGGATTTATGCAACAACCACCTCCACCACCTCAGGCAAACATGTATCCTGCTTCCTTTGCGGCTCCTGGTGGATTGCCTCCTCAGTTTCCCATGATGTACCAGCAGGGACAACCTGCTACTTCTCATCCACCTCCTCAGGAGGTTCAACAACAGCAGGCTGCGCAGGCTCGGGCTCAAGCTCAGGCTCAAGCCCGGGTCGCACAAGCTCAGGCTGCACAAGCGCAGGCACAAGCGCAAGCGCAGGCCCAAGTACAAGCACAAGCGCAGGCCCAGGTTGCACAAGCGCAGGCTGCTCAAGCACAAGTCAAAGCCTCGCAAGCTCAAACACCACAATTTACTCAACCAATTGTCCCACCACCCGTTGAAGCAGTACATCCTCAGATTCAGATCCCTGGACCTAGTGCCACCACATCCCCAAGGATGAGATTCGCTTCACCTCAGTTTGGACCTTCTAATTTGCAGCGTACCCGTGCTCCTGTCAGAAGAGACCCTTTAACGGCCGAAGAGCAGAAGCGTCTTCAAGTTCGTCAGGCTAAGGTTGAAAAAATTCTTAGACACTCTGGGTTAATGACTCCTCGTGATAAAGATTTTATTACCCGTTATCAGTTGTCTCAAATTGTTACTGATGACCCTTATAACGAAGACTTTTATTTCCAGGTTTTCAAAATCATTCAATGCGGTGGTGTCATTGGTGAATCGAATAAGGACTTGATTGCAAGAGCTTATTTGGAACACTCTGGTCATAGATTAGGTGGTCGTTATAAACGTGCTGATGTTGCATTACAAAGAATGCAAAGTCAAGTGGAAAAAGCGGTTACCGTGGCTAAGGAAAGACCTCAGAAGAACAAGGACCACGTTGACACTTCTCGTGAAGGTGTATTGGGTAAAATTTCCTCAGCAGTGAATAGTAAAGCTCCTCGTAGACAGTTGCAAATTCCGGCACCAAAATCTGGGAATGCTGAAAGTGCTCTTATGGACGATTCAGCTTCTGCAGGAACTCCAAGTGCATCTAAAGGCTCGACACCTGCCCTAGATGTTGTTACAGACTCCTTGGAAAATGTTGAAATTAGTCAAAGATCAAGGGCAAGAAGAAGATCCTCATACGCCTTTAGTTCAGTAGACCAAAGTTCGGTTTTATCTCGTTCTGGAGGTAGGAAATTCGTTTTGTCCTTGATTGAAACTGTCTATGGCGTTGTTTTAGAGCTAGAAGAACAGCTAAGAAGTGGTCAACAAATAGATAATTCTGATCTTTGGGACGCCTTACACATTGGCGATGAATCCTATGATGTCTGCCCCTTCATTTCAATGCTGTCATTTGACAAAGGTATAAAGATCATGCCACGTATTTTCAACTTTTTGGATAAATCTCAAAAGCTAAAATTGTTGCAGACTTTCTTCGATGAACTATCCCATCTAAACATCATCATCATTTCTTCCTATAAGACGAACGATTCACCAACAGAGTCTCAATTGAGAAAAATCGACCTATTTCAGTCCATTTTTCTCAAGATTATTGTCTCATTTTTGTCCAATAGTGCAGACTTCATTGAAATCATGGGGCTACTACTATACCTAATCAAGAATAATAATGTCTCGTTTATCTCGACTTCAAAGATCGGTCTAAACTTAATCACTGTCCTGATTTCACGCGCAGCACTTATCAAACAAGACATCAATAGGTCAAATGTTCTGTCATCGCCAGAAATTTCTGCATGGAACGGTGTTTACGATAAGTTATTTACGTCATTGGAAACCAAGTTGTCCTTAGTTTTCCCTCCAAAAGAATATATGGATAAAGTCGTCAATGCTGGTTCACGTCCATCGACAGCAGTTTCATCTCCATCGATGAATTCAACAATACAGTCCTACGACCAGGCATACATCTGGCAATTTTTGGCATCCCTAGCATTAAGTGGTAAACTCAATCATCAACGTATCATCATCGATGAGATTAGAGACGAAATTTTTGGTACCATTAACGCTGCAGAGCAATTAGGATCCACGGAACAGGACCAGAACATTTCCATGTACAAAAGGGAAAAACTGTATCAAGATTTGAACCTGTTCCTCAATGTAATGGGCTTGGTTGCTCGTGACAAGGAAATTACAGAATTGAAATGATTATTATTATTATTATTATTTTTTTTTTTTTTTTTTTTCGTTTTTTTCAGAGACCTTCCCTTTTCGCCCTTATGTAAGTGAATGTATATATAATAATAATATAAGCTCATCGCATCCAAAAGTTCTAAACTGTACGATAGATTTTAAGGGACACTTTCTCTGGGACAGATAAAGAGGGATGTCGGTGAATAGTAAATTAGCATTAAGTGTGCATTTGGTGACTATATATCTGCAAACTCTAGGCGTTGGTAGCAGAATAATCAATTATCATGAAGGGCCCAATTTGATCAGGGCATCGTTAGCAGATGAGCAGAGTAAAGTTTTGATTAATATAGTCGGAGTTGGCCTAGAACCAACAAAGGCTATGGTCTCACTTTATCAGGAAGAAAAGAGTCTAGGACAAGGTATACTAGATTACGACAAGGATCTACTGGTCAATGACGTGGGTTTCCCCATCAATATTGCAGAATTCCTAGAATCAAGACGAGATCGGGTTCTGGAAGCTATTGACTCCAAATACAAACTACAACCAGCCTCACGCCAAGTTCCACTACAAGAAACCCCTCGTCAGGAACCACCTGAACCAATACCTGTTGGCATAAGGCTACCACCACCATCATTAAACGCAGGATCAGCACAAGGAATTAGGGGTAACAGGCCCCCAGACATGCCAGATTTTGAAGATGAGTATCAGGCACGAGAGGAAACAGGGTTCACGAGACCCCAACAACCTCCTCCAGGATATGGTGATAGCGACCTGTATCCAATGGGAAGAAGTAATCCACTAATGGGTGATCCACTAATGGCACCACCACCAGGTGGAATGGTACTTGATCCGATGCAGGACGCTGCTAGAAGAAGGCAATTGGAAGATATGAGAAACCGAGGTCCCGGATTCATGCCAGGTGCCAGATGGGATGATCCATTTGGAAGACCAGGTTTTGGTGCTCCTGGTGGGCCTGGATCTGGTGGTTTCATTTAACGCATAAAGCAAAGTACAAAAAAGCAGGCGTTTGTGTGTGAGTAATATATAATCAACTAAATAGCACCATCTCAATTTTCTTCATCTGCTGGTGTATATACTACAACGCTTTTCCCACCTTCCTTGAATACGTTGACCAAGATTTTGCCATCTTGCATTAAACCATACCCATCTCCATCTAATGTCATCTGGGAGATATCAATAATGTCATCTACCCTATCGTTACCAATACCGGTTGATTCAAGCAAATTATTATTGCTGTCAAATGATAGAGTACCTAATGACTTGGGAATTTCTTTCTCAAGTTTTATATGTGTCTCCATGATATTCGTAATCGTCAAACACCTGTCTATCTAATTGACTGGGAGGATTGTATTTGATGGTCGGTGCTCTAAGATACACTTATGTATTCCAATGATGAACACCCTTTTGTTGAAAGAACGGCAATGAGGGGCAATTTCCTAGTTTCAATCGATTCCTCCACTGTAAGCCCAAGATTAACCTTTAGCGATGTGCCTAAACAATTGTCAACGGTTATATCGGATGCCACCCTTGTGGAAAGTGTGATAACTACAGAAGCTAGAAAGAGTGAAATGGCGTTCACGGTACCTTCCATTTCCCTGTGAAGTCTGGGAACATTAACGATTACCAGAAGTTGCAATCGATATCACTAGATAGTTGTCACTATGTCCACCTAATATAATGATCGTTGAACACAAATTTCAAGAGATGCCTTCATTAGAGTATATCGTCTAAAAGAGGGTGAACTTGCAGTCTGTTCATGTCTTAGCAGACTCCATCCTTCCATATAGGTAGCTGACAAGTTCCGGAAATACCTAGAAGACATCTAACATTTGTGCTCTTTTGCCATTAGAATTCTGCCTAAAATTAAACCAAAATTCTATGGAAGATCTTGATAGGATTTCTGGCATACTCCAAATGACAAGAACGAATATACATCTTGGTGCTCGTCCAAGTGTCACACCATCGCCTATGCCATAGTATGACAACCTTGTAACGATTTTGGTAGGAAACTATATGGAAAAATCCCTGAAAAACTCTTGATTATTTTTAATACTGAGGAAATGTAATTATCCTCCAGTTTTGAGCGGCTACTTTGGAATATTTGCTATATTACGACTAATATTGAAATGTATCTGAGCCCTTATGGTATATTTAGGGCTCGGTCTACGGGAAGGATAATAAAATAGAAAAAAATACAAGGCAGATATTGACCAAAACAACCTTATAAAATATTTAAGTTCAAGATTTCTTACAGTTTTTGAGCATCTAGGGACTCTATTAGCCGGTAATAGCTAGTTTAAATTTACAGAACTAGTTTTTGGGGAACTTGGCTGGTTCAATTACTCACTGTTTTGACCTTTATTCTGGAAGATATCTCGAAGGGATTGAGAAACTAAGAAACTGGGAACTCATGTGGTTGATGACAACATTTTTATCAGTTTTCCCCATAATTTTCTCCTATGTGGTTGTTGATAGATATTTCTCCTTCAAATTGCATAAAAACCGATACCTTTTAACGCTATCAATTTTGATGTTGAACATGGTCATACTGCTATTCACGACGTACTTGTTGCCTTTAGACATCTTTTATGGGGCGCGTGCCAGTATGGAAGGTGAGCCGTCATCTGAAGTTGTTACTCATAACTTTAGTCTTATTTGGAAAATTATCTACTGGCTAGAGTTTATCCTATGTTGGTTTGTGATTCCTGTTTTGATCAGTTATCTCTCTCTAAAATATGCATGCGCTAGGAAGCAAGAACCTCAGTCAAGTAAGTCTCAAATGGGACAAAGATTAGCGTTGGCAATCTACCACAACATTAAATTTTACATGCTATGTCTCACAGGATTATTCTTTGGTATTGTTTACCTTGTCGGAAGCACTGGTCATGGTCTAGGTGATTTTAAACCGTTGTTAATCTCTTTGGCACACCTCTACTCATTAAGCTATACGCTTGTTTTACTAGCCACTGGTTTAATCATTTTCCCCAAAAATTTGTTTGGTGAAGTTAGCTCCCGCAAAAGTGAAATGGTCAATAGATTATTCGTGGAATTATCAAAGACCAATGACGATTTGAACGATTCTCAATTGAACACGTTAGAAAATGCTGAACGTATATTGCATTCCCCTGAGACACAAGACGACGAAGCCTTCGACGAAATGCTGAACCAGTGTAAAATCGAAGTCCAGTCCTTATTAAATGAACAGAAATTGTCTGTTAGTAATTTTAGTGCTGTTTCCACCAGTGGCTCTACTTCCATAACGACTTTAGAAAAACTGAATCACCATTATAACAAGTTCATCACCCACTTTTACAATTTTTTGCACAACAGAACCCATTCAGATGATATACTTCATACGTTGGCAGAATCGCAATCTTTAAACAATATATCAGGTCGTTGGAGAAATATTTTGATTACAATTTTGGCTATATTGTCTACAGCTCTATCAGTGCTAATTGCATACTTGGAAATTACCCCAAACCGATGGGGACATGCTTGGGTATTCAACGGTACTCATTGGTACAATTTTGGGCTTGAATTTGTACTTTTTTCATACAATACTCTTGTTGCATTATATGCAATGAGCAAATTCAAATTCAACAACTTTCATTTGATTCCGAACGGTTGTAGTAACCCTACAAATGCATTATATTATTCACTATATTCGAGCAGACTTTTATTTCCTTTATGTTTTAATCTAATGGTGTTGATTCCATCTGGTGAAAATGCATCTTATGATTCCATGAAAAGCAGTTTTGCGAGGACACTTTACAACAGTTTGATTCGTATTCCACTGGCAGATTATTTAAACAGGATTTTGCCACCTATCTTTATGGCTTTTATCTTGATAAGCTACAAAATTGATTTAAAACAAAAGATTTTACTTAAAATCTTAGGTGAAGAATATTATTACCAATTTTTCGGTATGATGATGTATGAGCCTGCGACAGAGGCAGACCAGGAAGCAGGTAATACTAGTAGTGCTAGTCTATTTTTCGATAACGATGGACCTCTGGGACAGCGATCACGTATGGATGAAGATTATGAGTATTCGTTACAAGACGGTAGGTATTTGTTTGAGAGAGCATCGAGAAACAGCAATAACACTAACGGTAACGGCAGCAATGGAGAAGGCTATAATGGCGATCAAGAAAGACCAATTTCATATGTATAAAAGAACAAAAATTCATTGTAATGGTTCACTACTCGTATTCAAACGATTTAAATGCAAATAAACATCAGTTCCAAATCCTTCCATGGATATCAGTTTCAAGTCGCCACCAAAATACCTTGCATATAGTCTACTAAGTGCTAAGCCGTACCCATAGCCAGCTAAAGGAACGTTGCTGGTACCCGATGATGCATGTTGATTCCCATCGGATTCATCTTTGATTAATTCCAATTGGCTGTCATCAGGCATCGTCGAATACAAATAGGTCCATATAAGCGGCAAATGTGACCTAGCAATCCCACCACCTTCATCAGAAATCTTGACAGTGATGTCTTCCAAACCCTCACATATGACTACTTTAACGTGCGGAAACTTTAAGTCGTACGCGTCTACACCAGGATTCAGCTCAATAGTTTTTTCTACAGTGGCTCTTAGAGCATTCTTCAAAGTTTCCACTAACATGTGTACTAAATGTCCTGGTACATACATAAATTCAATATCATTCCTGGAAGAATTCGTGCTCTTTTTAGGAAAACACAGTAGTTCCACTTTTGGTGCTTCAAACAATCCGTAGTGTTCGGAACATATAAACCTTGAATTATCAATAGCATCTTCGGCAATTTGTGTAATATTGGTTCTAGTGCAAATGGTCCCTACATAGCTGCCACTACTTTTACCATTCCGACAACGCAATGAAGCTTCTAATAGCTCTAAATGTTGTGCAATAAGCATTCGAATTCCAATACGGCTCATATAAAATCTATCCAAAAAGCTTTGCACCGAATCATCAACCAAATTTTGTTGATAAGTCTTCTTCCACTTCAGAACTCCCTTGGCTAACGTTATAACTGTAGCATTATGTCGAACTTTAATGTTGTGTAAAATTCTAAATAATTCGGCATTGAATTTCGTAATTTCTTTAGGCCAAACTTCCAATGCTCTCACCGGAGTCGATGAATAATACTTTTTGGGTACTGAAACCATACCCTCTTTATCGTACACGTTTTGCGAGGCATTGGATACACTCCATTTCTTTTTACTTACTACCAGTCCATCATCTACAAAGGTATCCCTAAGTGGACCTTGAGCACTGAAATTTTCATGCTTGCAATTAAACTCCCTATCTCCATAGCACAACCGAGTTACATTTTGCAGAATTTCTCTCTCCCCCGGAGTCCGTGGTTCTAACCCCCCATAAAGCATCTGATACAATTTACCGTGTGTATTCGATCTATCGTGTGCAAACTCGTGAAGTTCCTTAAACGATTGCGTATACCAATCACGAACCTGGATCACTTCATCCATCTTATTAAGTCCATTAGGCAAACTTTCCAGTTCTTTGATCCTGTGGGCTAATCGAATGGGCAATTCCCTCAGAACGAAACATGAAGCCTTAAACATTGTTGCAGGGCTAGGATTCGCTCCAAACTGGCACATCTGTCTCAAAGATACTCCAGTTTGTGGCAGCTCAGAATAATGCCATATCTGCTTCAGAAGTCCACTATTAAACTTAATCCTCGTCATGGCATAGGGTGATGTTGGACTCAATTGACCTGGGGTAGTCTAATCATGATAGTTTGACTTGATTCATAGCCTGTATTATATAAGATCTTGATGGTCATCAAACCTTTGAAATTGATCATGAAGTTTGCATTAGTCAAAATGAATCGACCTTATTGATGTTTCGGAGAAACGGACGAAGCGATGAGCCCTTGTCAAGATTATCAACAACATCAACAACATAAACAATTAAAAAAAAAAAAAAAAAATCAAATCTGAGGGCCTTAATAGGTCACCAAAATGGGATTAACATGGGGTGTGTCTGAAATTCTCGGGCTAGTTTATGTATGTTGCTGGTCAGTCTCGATCTATCCACCAGTTTGGACCAATTGGAAGCATAAATCTGCAAGTGCATTGTCAGTTGATTTTGTCATGTTGAATACGACTGGATACTTGTATTTGATCATATCACTGATTTTACAGCTGTATTGCTGGCTGCCACCTTTACAAGGACAGGAGAACAATGGAGAGGATTATTCTTTAAAGCCGAAGATCTCTAATTTTGATTTTTGTTACTGTTTACATGGATTTTTATTGAATATGGTGCTTGTATCACAATTGGTAATGGGGACTTCAATTTGGGGATTTAAGAAGAATATAACCATGAGAATGAAACCGGTTTACTCTAAGATTCTATTCTTATCACTAGTAATCTTCAGTGGATTAACATTACAGTTTGTTAATTACAATTCGAACATCGGATGGGACAATTTAAGGACTTTAACCTATTGTAACAGGTTGTTTTTGCTTAAGATTTCAATGTCCTTGTTAAAATATGTTCCACAAGTTATTCACAACCATGAAAGAAGATCGATGAAGGGGTTTCCCATCCAAGGCACGATGCTTGATATTACAGGTGGAATTGCGTCATTGATGCAATTGGTTTGGCAAATATCTTGTGAGAAAAGGTTCAATACAGCTGTTTTCGTGGCAAATTTTGGTAAAATTGGACTAGCCATGGTAACGATAATTTTTAATTTTATATTTCTATCACAATGGACAATTTATGGCAACGGAAAAACCGTTACGGTCAAGGATTAACGTATTATTACTAGAAAACTACATATATGCATATATATATATATATATATATATCTTTTGTTGATATATTAATATATAAGAGGAAAAAATAAAAAATAAAAAATGGAAAAGAAAATTATAAGTCTAAGTATCACAACAAAATTTATACTTCTTCTTCGTCACGAAAACATCAGTTAAAGCGTCATCATCAACAAACCAAGATACACGACCCGCGGCCCCTTCATTGACAATGCTGCTTGGCAAACCCTTTTCAGGCCTTTCCATAATGGTTTTAATCACAGGCGCCTTTGTTGCACCTTCTACAACAAAGGTAACCCTATGAGAATGACAAATTACTGGTATTGTTAACGATATTCTATTGGAAGGACCACTTGGTGCATTTTCTACTGGAACAACCCATGCTAGTTTTTCACGTAAATTATCCTGGAAGTTGGGGAAAAGTGATGCGATATGTCCATCAGGTGCACATCCCAACAACAAAAGATCAAACATCGGTAGCTTGACGGAATCCCTACCTGCAAAACCCTTTATCAAAACCTTTTCATAATCATCTGCACATTCTTGTGGATCTGAAATTAACTCTTCATTTATATGGAATACGTTTGGTCTGCCATATTTCTCCACATCAATCAAATCGAAAATTTTCCTCTTGGCCTGACCAAAGTTACTTTCACCAGATTCAAAGGGGACCAGCCTCTCATCTGCAAAATAAACATCCCATTTCCCCCATTGAACATCATCTCTCTTTAGCAATCCTTCGTGCAATACTTGAATTAATGACCCTCCGGATAGGGCAATCCTGAATCTAACTTCCTTCTCCTTTTTAATCTTTTTAGTATCTTTAGGAACATTTCCAATACTTCTCGCCGATGATACACGACTTATGTCCCTTTCATTGCTAGCGGTATTCCCCGTAGATGGTTTCCTGTCTTTACTTCCCTTAGCTAATGCATGGTTCTGTGCATGAACAACATGATCAGCAACTGCTTCTGCTACACCTGCAAACTCATGGAATGCAAAAACCGTTGGAACTGTTGTTGTCATATTGCAATTAGAAGCGAAACCTCAATCACTCTCTTGACTATCGATTATCCGACGAATAGGCACTACCACTTACTTGTCCTTACTACCTTAAATACTAACAAAGTTATCGAGACTTAATAACACAATGCCCCTCACGATTACAGTAGAACTTGACCTGAAAATTTCTTCTGGAATTGCAATTATTATTGGAAAATTAACCAACCTAGATCCAAATCCTATTTTATTCCTTAATATTCTAGTATCATTTCAACTAAGTGTGGTTTCAATCTTGCTCCTTTTTTCTTTGACCTTCCTTCCTTTTAAGAAACCCCCGGGAGAGTGACAAAAAAAAAAAAAAAAAAAAAAAAATTTTGCAATGCGATGAAGTCAACCAACTGATCATGAGGATCATTTACACTGGTCTTTTGAAGCATTGTAGAGCGCTATCAAGCTTTGTATTAAGTTCTGCGAGCTCACTTTCCCCTTGACTGAGTACAGTTATAGCACCACCGGCACCACATTGCCAATTGAGACCTCCATTGTAAGTGTAAAGACACCTTATGTTGACTGACCAGTCAGCACGATCGTTACAAGAGAGATAGCCTGTAACACCGCTGTAAACACCACGACGGCTTCTCTGTTCAATTTCATGTAGTAGTTGAACAGTAATCTTCTTGGGAGCACCTGTCATTGAGCCAGCAGGCAAAGAATGTTTAAGGACATCTAAGCCAGAGTAGATCGAGTTGGAAAGACCGTGTGCTCTTATGACACTCACCAATTGGTAGACAGTCTGGTACTCTTCCACGGACATAAATTCTTGGACAGCGACATTTGGAAGTAATTCGTAAAGATCATTGCGAATAAGATCTAATATCATTAGGTTTTCACCGAATTCTTTTGGGGTTTTCAGAATCTGAGTAGCCATTTGCAAAGTCATCTCATCAGTTTTCCTAACAGTGCCTTTAATTGGCCTCAATTCACAGGTATCGTGATCCCATTTGAGAAATCTTTCAGGTGAAGTGCTCAACAGACATAGGGTATGGTCCCTTGGTAAGTCAAGCAAATCTTGGAATTCGAAGAAACTGGAAAAAGGTGATGGATTACGAGTGACCAGTGTTTGAAAGATTCTCCACGGTGTCAATGAGCTATCGCTGGGTGTCACCTGAGTTTGTCTTGTAAGACATATTTCATAAGAGTCACCGCGACGCATGTGCTTCTGACAAGTCTCAAATGCGTTCTGATAGGAATCGTCTGAAGAGGAATCGATATCGAATTTTATGGGTGGCAATTCTGATGGCCATTGCAAATTAAAATCGTTTTCTAGTGGTAACTGATTGATAATTTCGGTAATATTTGAGGGGAAATTCCTTGACATTGAGATAGTATACATTTTGCCGCTGCAATGATCGATAACAATACTATTTTCGATGTAAACTAGCTTGGTATCAGGATTAGCACTTCTGACACTAGGTACGACGTCGCCCATTTCATAACCAATGATACCGACAAGACCGCCGATAAAGGGTAAATCGAGTCTTGCAGTTATAAGACGAGAGGAGATAAATTCTCCTATGGTGTGCCAGAATTCGTCTTTGTTCTGCGAGAAAACACAACGGTGAGCTGCATCCCCTTCTAGTGAAAGATCTATGTCTTTCCAATACACGCCCTGATCTCTCCACTTGTAAATCGTTGTTTTGTTTAAAGAAGCATAATGCGTTAAGACATCAGATTTCTCATTTGGTAGGTAAATAATCGACCATCTGCCTCTATGTATGTCTTGAGATGATGAGGAAGCCATCACAAATTTAGAGTCTTTTATAGCGTCGCTGACGTGAAAAGTCAGCAATGGTGATTTCGAAACGTTATATTCCGTGATAGACACATCTTTAGTAGGTACTTTTCCTGGTTTGGAATAAATCGGAGTTTTGTCAATAGTTTTATCCAGTTCCTCATAAACACTCATGTTATAAATCGATTTCTTGTGGTGGTAACGACCATTACATTCATTATAACCCTGCGCTAGTTGTAAAAAATTGCCAACAAGTAAGCCACCTAGTTCTGAACAACACGATTCAGGATGATATTGAACTCCAAACCAAGGTTTACAATTAACCTGCGCTGCCATAAGCAATCTCCCATTTTCGTCATTGGTATGCACCAGTGGAATTAATCCTGGTACTGGTTTTATATGCAATGAATGATATCTTGTGGACTTAAACCTCTTTTGATATCCTTTAAATAACTCTGATTCACCAATTAGCTCCATATCATAAACCTGTCCATGTTTGATAGTTCCCAGTTCACTTATTTCAGCATTTTGTGAAAGGCACATTGCTTGAAACCCTAAACATACACCTAATATTGGAATTTCGTACAATTCCTCATCTTGAAACAAAGAATCCAATAGACCCACGCCTTTAACACCATTAGCTGGATTACCAGGACCAGGACCAACTATTAAGCAGTCGAAATAAGGCAAGAATCTTTTCAGCTCAGATACATGTGCAAAAGTGTCATTACGGATACTCGTCACACGGACCTCCCCATAACCGCTTTTCGAGGACTGCTGCTCCACCAAGCGTACTATGTTATAGCTAAATGAGTCATAAGAATCAATAAAGAGCACATTAAAAGGCACACGATCCTTAGGAACGGTCATTGGTCTCGAAGTCTCTAAATTGGTCTTTAGGTTTGTCGAAACTTAAATTTTTCTCGACTTTAAGGATTTTTCATCAACTCTTAGGATTCGTTAAAAAAAAAAAAAAAAAAAAAAACAACCAAAAGAAGCCATTGAACCAGAACTTATCAATAAAAATGATTGAAGTTGTGGTTAATGATCGTCTAGGTAAGAAGATTAGAGTCAAATGCCTAGAGGAAGATCTAGTGGGTGATTTTAAAAAAATTTTGTCCGTTCAAATTGGTACATCTGCGGGCAAGATTCAATTGGTCAAAGGTGGATCCATTCTCAAAGACCATATTTCTCTAGAGGATTACGAAGTTCATGACAACACCTTTCTAGAATTGTACTATCTATAGGAAGTATTCCACGCGTCTTGATGAAGCCGATTTTGATTGGTATGCATCTGAAAATATGTCCGAATCTACAGATCCACTTTCAGATAACTCATCGCCGCTATCAAAATAATCGTTTAGCATTTTGCTGTTGGTAAAATTGGCTTGTGCGTTCTCATTCAATGATTTATTTTCAGGAGCCTCTTCAAAAACGTTGAAATAAAAATCATTTTTACTGTATAATTCAAGGATTGATGCCTTATTTCCACATCTGTAGCAGTAATTAGGTGCTGACCAAACAGTCGTAACCAACCCTTTGAAATATACTTGGAAACCTTCGTTGCAAAGTTGATGTGCCCTATAGATGCGAGCCATATTATTAGTATGAAGAAATTTCTCTACTACACAACGTCCAAATGTATAACCTGCACCTCTTGGCGAAACTTGAAAATGCTGCGAGCTATCCCCGTAAAATTCTTCCCTATGGTTACCATTTTCTGCATTAGATTCTTCAGGATCCGACCAAACAAGATCAGCCATTGCACCATCATGTGGAATCTCTCTAAACCTGTCTATAATTTTAATTTGATCAATTGTCTGGACATTGGGTGATAATCCTCCGTGTACACAGAATATTTCGTCATCGATAATGCAGCATAGTACCAGATAGTCAAAGAAATCCGTCAAATAATGCCAAACTTTCGAATTTTCACCGTATTTATTCAAGCATTCTGTATAGAATCCATAACTCTGAGTAATTTGCCTTGATTCATGATTGCCTCTTAGAAGATGAATCCTATGGGGATATCGTAGTTTTAAAACCACCAAGAGCATTATCGTCTCCACGCTGTAAAGTCCTCGGTCCACATAATCACCCAAAAATAAGTAATTGGTGTCAGGGACTGGTCCTCCAATCTGGAAGATTTCTAACATATCATGAAATTGGCCATGAATATCCCCAACAACAGTAACAGGTGTCTGAATATGTACAACATTTGATTCACGGATTAACATCTCTTTTAGCTTAAAGCACAGTGCTTTAACTACAATTTCTGGTAACAACTTCCCCTGGTAAAGATTCTCCAAACATTCATCTAATTCCATACTCATCTTAAAATTTTCCAAGGGATTATGTGCTTTGTCTTCCTCTAAATCCTAAGATCTGTTTTCACTCTTGGTGATGTGTTGGTTCTCTTATTAGCGTTGAAGAAGTTTTGAGCGACAACAAACCCCTTCTTAAAACATTAAACATCGAGGTAAAAGTTCTGCAAACCGGGAGTGAACCAGGTTTCCGAGTGGCTTTAAGAGGTTTTAAACGTTTTTACGGGTCCCAAGAAGTCTATAAGGTTCTTTTAGAGACCCTTTTTAAGCACTTTAGTGGTTTTTCGATAAGAGAGGTTTTCTACTTCTTTACCATGGGAGAATCAGATTATTTCAACTATTCAGGACCAAGTCAAACTACAGACGAAGAACACAGATCCCAGTCTAGCAAGAAAAGAGCGAATCGTGTGAGATCTTCTAGTACTAATTCGAGACACTTTTCACCTGGCAAACAACAACAACAACAACAACAACAACAACAACAACAACAACAACAACAACAACAACAGCAACAGCAACAGCATGCACAGATGATATCAAGCCCATCTGGTGTAAGGTCTCCAAACTCAACGATACAAGCAGGTTCATCACCTCTCAACACTATTGTTCTTCCTGTGAGACTTCAACAACAGGGATCGAATTCATCCCAACAACATCATCATCAACTACCGTTTTTTCCACAAGAAATGGTTTCGCCAAGGTCGAGTAGACGTCCTTCTTTGGGTGGGATCACTGGAAAACATTCTGGTCTGTCATCCTCTCCCGGTAAGCTTTACAAGAGTGATCATTTTATTAAGCGCCATTCGAATACTAATTCGGATGTACCGGCTACTACACCAACTTTGGTAATGCCACCAGAACTGGCGTCACTTAATACCCAAAATACATCGGCTGTCCCGACTCCACAGCCGTCAATTGGTCAGATGCCATCTCAATACAACGTGTCCAATGCTTCAAGTACAAATGTTACTACACCTGCAACGATGACCAATTTTTCACAGGATACCATTTCACCTTCATCGTCGACAAAATCATCTATGAATGTGGGAAATACATCATCTTTGAGTTTAAGGGCATTTAAGAAGCAGTATGTGCTCAATGAACAACTATATTTAGATAAAATGAAAAACAGTGTACCGGACGACTATTATACAAGAGGTATTGCCCCATCCTCGATGAACGACGACGAATTCGAATTGGAGATGGACGATATGCTAGATAATAATATCAAGGGTGATGATGAATTAGATTTCGGTACGAATTTTTTCACAGCAGGCACTGATAAAGAAAATTTAGTAGCTATGAGTTCCAAATATCTATTACATCGGCTTGAGTGGTTAAGACAGGCTGACCCTACAAATCCCACTGTAGAGCATGTTTTTAAGAGTTTGGATGAGAAGACCGCATCTGATAAAGATTTCTCATTGACAAGCTTTGCTAATCTTTCCATGGGCACCCAAAATCTTTTATCACAACTTTCAGAGCATGCTTTAGTATTAGAAAGATTTGAATGGCAAACAATGTTGTCTAATGTACTCAAAGGTGATATTGTCAAGAGCGAGAAGAATAAGATTGCAAGCCAAGTCCAACCTACTGGAATGAGCACGCAATATAGTGATGATATTTGGTTGGAACTAAAAGCCTGGATGAATGGTAAACCAATTTCTGTAACTAAAAAGCACTTGGAAGTTCTAAGAAGTTCGGCGGATTCAGTTTTCCAAGACATTATGAAATTCAGGTTGAAGGAAGGTACTAATGCGGAAGAGGCAGAACAGGTGATACGACCATTAATCAATAGATATTACAAAGTGACTAATTATTGGGTAAATTTGAAACAGATGTATCAAAGTAAACCTATAACGAAAAGTGAAGAATTTATTAACAGAGTGGATTCCATGAATTGTTGGCTGACTTTCAAACAAAATTTCGAACTTTTAACGAAATCATTGAAGAATTGGGTTGGTAATGAAGAACTAGATATGGCAAATATCCATGAAAGTTCTGACGAACTTGCAAATAGTGAACTCTTCGCTGAAAGGATCATGAAGGAGAAAGATATTGAAACAATTTTCCAAAAGAAAATATTCTTCCCATTAGCACCGTGGATTTTAGAAGCTAAATTAGCATTTATTAGGTACCAGAAACACATGCAAGAAATCAATGTTACTTTTCTAAGTAAGGATTTGGAAATGTTATTGATGTTCCCTATGAGATTGGTCAAAGAAATTATCTTAATACGGTTAGCCTATGCAAAAAAGTTAAAAAATCCAACGATGATGATGATTGATCAAATGATAGAAGATTTTACTTCGTATATTAAGTTGTCCGTACAGTTGAAATACACGGTCATCGTTTATTGTCAAGATTGGCCGCTGAATGTTGATATAGATCCTAATTTTGATGATACTGTTGTAGAGGCCATCCATTACTTGTTCACTTTACTGCATTTGAAATTATTGGATTGTACGAAAAGATCTTTCAAGACATTTAAGGAGCCTGATGAGTTATACAAGTATTGGGAAAAATTGAAGAATGTTGGTCATTACATTAATGGGGCCGGAAAAGTTATCGCCAAGGAATTTAACAAATTGACCTTAAGATTATTGCATAGATTACACTCTTATTTACTACAACAGCAAAATTGCCCTCCAAAATTCGAAACCAGTTCTGATGCCGAAAGATGGTTGATACAGTTGTTCGAAAATTTGGGGTCGATGAAGAGAAAATTAAACAGATTTACCAATTTTTTGACCAAGGCCTTTCAAAATTCTGTTAGTTATAAGGTCGAGGATCATCGACTGCTTCTTAAACGGTTAAAAGAAACTGGCCATTTTTTAATATACACGGGTGGTGAACTGGAACAAAATGGTATTTACTTAGTGGGGAGTGCTGAATTGCTTGGTTGTTCTGATGAAGATATTTTCAAAATTCTTTATAATTCAGAGATCGGTTGTGATATGATTCCAAAGCTCGATATTAAGAATAGTCTTTCACTTTACAACGCGGTAGAAAAAGGCTGTGATCCAAACACTATGATTGTACAAGAGGTGGATTCTCATGGTGTTTCTTATTATCACATTTTAAATGAATTTGTCGAAGCCCAAGCTCGTTTCAGTGGTCGCACTAGGGCCGGTACCAACCCTGATATTTTTATGGATGATTATCAAGATACACAAAAAGAAATGATAGACTTGGAATTGAAATTACATTCTTTAGGTTATGTTCTTGTTCTGTGTCCGGGCGAACCCATGCTATGGGAGGGTGATATGTACAACCTTTCCGATGGAAGTGGTATTAAAGCGGAAGATTTTAAGAATAAGTTAAATCCAAACACTTTACTGCTGATGAACCAAGGTTCGAGCTATGCCTTAGAATATCAATGTGATCGCTTTCAGCAAGTTGCTGATGATTCTGTTTTATTCATTGAAAGACGTTCTTCATTTGATTCCGTGGAGAGTAGTTTGCAAAGGATTAACAAAGCATATTTTAGGTTTACTTACAGTGTTTTGAGCAACTACTCGAAGATAATAAATACATTCCGTAAGCTTTCTCCTGGAATTGAAATGCTGAACAGCGTATTTTTCTTTTCCAGAGATTTTGGCAGGAATTTCCTTCGTACCAACGTCACGACATATGAGAAAAAGTCTGTTATTATCTTATTGATGGTTAAATTAAGTGTAGGTTGGTTATCATTTTTGGTAGAGGATTGTGATCCTACCGACCAAAGGACGTTTAGGTGGTGTGTTCCTGCCATGGAATTTGCTATGCAAATGACAAGTGGCTGGAATGTGTTAGGATTGGATGAGAAACAATTTGCATCTTTGAAACAAAACATTTCGGCCTGTATGTCATTACTCATTTCACACTTTGATGTAATGGGTGCTAGAGCAGGTGAAGCGGAGAAATTTCTGCAGCAAGCCAGGCCGAACATCGATATTCAAGATGAAATGGATGATAATTCCATGTTACAGATTAATTCCGTACTTCGCATGCAGGCAATTGGAAGTTTGGAGACGAACACAAAGCGCAATCCTCACCAAATTGGTAGAGTTTTAGATGATACTGACAAAGGGAACAAGTACCTGTTGTCACTAGCATCTTCGATCTCTAATGTTTCAATGAGATGGCAGAAGAGGAGTTTTATTGGTGGGGGCACTTTTGGTAGCGTTTACTCAGCTGTAAATCTAGATAACGGTGAAATTTTGGCTGTAAAAGAAATCAAGATACAGGATGCAAAGACAATGAAAAAGATTTTCCCATCCATCAAAGAAGAAATGTCTGTTCTCGAGATGCTTAATCATCCAAATATAGTTCAATACTATGGTGTGGAGGTTCACAGAGATAAAGTGAATATCTTTATGGAATATTGTGAAGGTGGCTCATTAGCAAGTCTTTTGGAACACGGTCGCATCGAAGATGAGATGGTTACACAGGTATACACCCTCGAGTTATTGGAGGGGTTAGCCTATCTGCATCAATCTGGCGTGGTACATCGTGATATTAAACCAGAAAATATTTTGTTAGATTTCAACGGTATTATCAAATACGTCGATTTTGGTGCAGCAAGGAAAATTGCAAGAAATGGTTCAAGTTTCCTTGGCTCGAATAGGACTCATACCAGTGAATCAAGTAATAGTCCCGCTGAAAAAGAAAGCCCCTCCATACCAGAAGGACCTGCTCTGCATGACATGATAGGTACACCAATGTATATGGCACCTGAATCAATTACAGGGTCGTCAAATAAAGGTAGGTTTGGAGCTGATGATGTATGGTCCATCGGTTGCGTCGTGTTAGAGATGATAACTGGTAGAAGACCTTGGGCTAAATTAGACAACGAGTGGGCCATTATGTACCATGTCGCTGCTGGTCACACACCTCAGCTACCTCACAAAGAAGAAGTTTCAGCTGCAGGCAGGAAGTTTTTGCGCAGATGTCTGGTACAAAATGCTGCTAAAAGAGCCACTGCAGTGGAACTCTTGTTGGATCCTTGGATGAT
>JAJLXU010000001.1:162388-192581 GCA_030571545.1 Zygosaccharomyces gambellarensis
TTTTTTTTTTTTTTTTTTTTTTTTTTTTTTTTTTTTTTGTTATTATCATAATTATCATTACTGAGAAGTTTCTAAACATCTGCTATACGATGCAACGACCATCATTCCTTATTTAAATATGTGTTATATATTTCATGTGAATTTAAGTTCTAGTTGGCATTGTTTTCTTAATTCATCTCATCTCTTCTCATCGCTTAGCTGAAAAATTTCAACTTATCTCATCGCTATTTGATGAAAGAAAGCATCTCAAACAGAATAGAACATTGAGAATCCCTGGGTAATTTATATTATTTATCATGGCTACTTTAGTGCCGCCTCCATCTAAGAAACAGAGAAAAGAAGCTCAAAATCCTCGAGAAGTGGATATCACTCCTACCGATTTACCACAAGTATCTATCAAATTTGAAGCTCTTGATACCGGTGAAAATGTGGGTGGGTCTTTAAGAGTGCCTGGTGGCATTAGTGAACAACAGCTGGAGCAACTTTTAAACCAATTACAAGGTTCAGCTGAAGATCCTGTTCCGTATACTTTCAGCTGTAGTGTACCCGGGAAAAATAAAGAGGATCCACCTCAAAACGTGGATATAACAGATAATCTATGGGCATCTCTTTTAAAACCAGGTTATAAGACTCCTGAAGATCAAGTTACACTTGTTTTCACACCAAGAGCTGTCTTTAAAGTCAGACCTATAACCAGAAGCTCAGCCGCCATTGCAGGTCATGGATCTACCATTTTATGTTCAGCGTTTGCTCCACATACAAGCTCTAGGATGGTAACAGGTGCAGGTGATAATACCGCTCGTATTTGGGATTGTGACACTCAAACCCCTTTAAGCGTTTTAAAAGGTCATTTCAACTGGGTTCTATCCGTAGCATGGTCTCCTGACGGCGAATTGATCGCCACTGGGTCCATGGATAATACGATTAGATTATGGGAATCAAAAGCAGGTAAACCATGGGGAGATGCTATGAGAGGCCACTCTAAATGGATAACTTCATTAGCATGGGAACCATTGCATTTGGTAGCACCTAATGATAAACCAAGATTAGCTAGTGCTTCTAAGGATGGTACCATTAAAATTTGGGATGCTGCTCGTAGGGTTTGTCTCTATACACTAAGCGGTCATACAAATTCAGTCTCCTGTGTGAAATGGGGTGGTCAAGGCTTATTATACACCGGTTCTCACGATAAAACTATTAGAGTCTGGGACATCAAAGCTGGCGGTAGATGTATTAACGTTCTAAAATCGCACGCTCATTGGGTAAACCACTTATCATTGTCAACCGATTATGCGATTAGAGTGGGTCCATTTGGTCCTGATGGTAAACCTAGCTCATCTCCTCAAGAAGCAAGAAATATTGCAAAGAACAATTACGAGAAAGTTGTTCGGAAAAGTGGTCAAGTTGAAGAACTAATGGTCACTGCTAGTGATGATTTTACCATGTTTCTATGGAATCCGCTAAAATCTGCTAAACCATTGGCTAGAATGACTGGCCATCAAAAACTGGTCAATCATGTAGCTTTTAGTCCCGATGGTAGATACATTGTCTCTGCCTCCTTTGATAACTCCATCAAATTATGGGATGGTAGAGATGGCAAATTCGTAGCTACTTTCAGAGGTCATGTTGCTAGTGTCTATCAAGTGGCATGGTCTTCTGATTGTAGAATGTTAGTTTCATGCTCTAAGGACACTACTCTAAAGGTATGGGATGTCAAGACCAGGAAATTATCTGTGGATTTGCCCGGTCATCAAGACGAAGTGTATACCGTCGATTGGAGTGTTGATGGCCAGAGAGTCTGTAGTGGTGGTAAGGATAAGATGTTAAGATTATGGACACATTAAGATTCTCAGCATTTTAGCTGAGACTGTTTGTAGAATATGGATATTCCGTTATAGCATTGCGAACATATACATATATGTATATATACCAAACTCACTGGCGGCTCATATAGAATTTATAAGGGCAAGAAAAACTGAAATACAGTCTCGAATCTAAAATGTAGATACTTCAGAAAGTTAACTAAGCACATTAGCGGCTAAATAATTGTATTATAAAATATGAAGACAGTGTCACATGACTTGTTGATTTTTTTTTCTTTCTTCTTTCCGGAGCGACATCGAATATCAAAATTTGGACTAACAGACCAAATTCAAAGATCATAAGTCATCGACAGAATTAACTTAAAGTAAGCTCTCTAATCCCTATTGTACCACTATGTTACGTTTATTTGGCTTTAGGCAATCCACTAAGCCACTTTTGAGACAAGCAATAAGATTCCAATCAACGGTTGAAACTCCTAAGGCCGTTAATTTCAATGAAGAGGCAGAATTAGAAGTTCAACCAGACTTAGCGTTTTCTGTTTTCCCACGTATTCAAGACGTGCAAGCAAGTGATTTAGTAGGTAATAATTCATTTGGTAAGGGAAAGTATTACGTGCAGAGAAGCCATACAGGAAATCTTCCAGTGTATTTAGATGCTAAAAATGGTACTGGTGTAGTCACTGAATTGAGGAAAATCGAGGGTGATGTGATAAAGCTAAGAAATGATTTACAAAAAAACCTACCCCATATCCCTAAGGACAATTGGAAATGTGTTATGCAATCGAATAAAATTATAATAAAAGGTGATTTTGTCCGTGATGTGAAAAGTGTACTGCAGACTACTTTCTGAGAGGATAGTGTGTCATCATTTAAATCTTTACAAACATGTTTAAAGTGGATAATAATAGTTCTGTACATAGTTTAACGAAGCCTATTGACCCTTAATATGGTCTTCATCGTGAGCGATTCTTCTGTAAGTGTAAAAGATATCGTCTCTCAAAAAGGCACTGTCGATGAGATTGAAGAAATAATCAACAAAATTGACGTTTTCTTTGATGAGTCTTTGGATAAAAGCAAATAAAGTTTCGTCCTTATTGATAGCTTGGCTGAAGACATCAGGATCAATACCAACAAAGATTGGGGCTGATGAAGTTTGTTCCCAATTCTTCTCAGGATATTGTTCAAATGGAATAGTAGCAGATGTACCTGCTTCATCAATGATGTAATCGAAGGTTGGCCATTTTTCTTTTAGTGCATCCAAATCTTCAGTTTTATCGTAAATGATACCATATCTATCAAAATCCAATTCACCAAATCTAGTAACACCAGTCATGCAAACAGGTACGTTCATATGGACGGTAACATTTTTAATACCATTAGTGATTGCCATCTGGTTAAAATCTGATAGGGCCTGACCACCAGGATAGTTCAAACTGGAAACATGGAGGAATGCGACGGAAGCAATTAAGGAAATGAATGGCGAAATCCCAATGGCTGCAACAACTAGAACTTGAGAAATATTTTGGACTTTCAAATTCTCCCAAATGTAAGCAGCTGCAGTACTCCCTAGTAAAATAATTGGTGGAATGGCATAAATTATGAATCTCCATTCTTTATGAGGCTGGAAGGACAAAGCAATTATATGGAAAAGTGCCGCCATAGATACAATTCTTAGATTTTCAGGAGCTTGTTTAAACCCAAGAACGCCTAACAATAAAATCGTTGGTGGAACGAACATCGTTCTCATGTAATGGGTGAAATAACCTACGGGTGATTCCGTCCCCCACTCAGCAGCCTTACCTCTAACAACATTGAAGATGAATGCATCAACCTCAGGAACGCACCAATTCCTCCAGAAATAGGAATCGATGGTTAAACTCAAACCCATACCGATAACACCACCCATTATCCCAAACTTGGCGGCATTAAACCAACTCAATTTCTTGTAGAAAATTGATAGAAGGGCAACACCAACACACAGGGCTGCAACCTCCAATCTAAATATTATAGCGGTAAATGCAAGCAATAAAACAGATTCTTTGTACTTACCTAACAGGACCCAACCAAGTGCTATATTAGTTAAGGGCAAAGTCATCACAAAATTGGGTAATGGTCTTGAACTATAGTACACCAAATGAAAGCCGCACATGATATTAACGGTAAACCATGAACCCATGGTGATCAAGTTAACTTCAGGGCGTCTAACAACAGCAGATCTGCCTTCTTCCTTGTTCTTTTCTTCTTTTCCTTCCTCTTCCAATCTATGTGATTCAAGTGCAGTTTCAGCACAATTCTTCAAATACATCAATCCAAACCAATTTGTTAATCCAATGATAGTTCTTGTTAGCATTTGCCATTCGAATTGTGTTGGTAAATTAGCTGAAAACAGAGAGGATATATATACAAAGGGTTTAGTCAAAGTGGCGATCACCAAAGGACCAATAAACGACCTTGGAACCGCACCTGGAAACTCCAGATGGTCATATTGAGAAATATCGAGGATACCGTAGTTTAAAATATCGTGAATAGCTTGAATGGTAAAACTCTCTTCTACCTTAGTATAGGGGGCTTTCTTCAAATAAATCGAGATTAATACAATCACCACATAGTCCAAACAAGACCAACCCATTTTGATCTTAGACACCGTCTTTTTTAAGTTGACAATTTTTCTTTATTGCCAATGTTAGTCGAATAACTTTTCAACATCTGTTCTTTCGAAATTTCTCATCGCGATATCATTTAATGAAATGTTGAGAAACAATGGTGATGAAAGTTGTGTTTGAATTTCTATTAGGTTCATCATGTCTGCTTTAAAGAATTACAAGTACAATGAAGAAGAAGACGGTGAACTTCCCTCTTTAGTTACCGGTTCAGAAGCTGATTTAAACGATATCTTAAACCATGTCAAAAGCGATGGTGGTATCAACATTGTAGGTAAAGATAAGATAACTAGAGCCAATCTACAGAACTCCAGTAATGGTGGTAGTGGCATAACCAAGAAGATTCCCTTATCGATAATTACCGGATATTTGGGGTCTGGTAAGTCAACTCTTTTGGAGAAGCTGGCTCAGAAAGGTTCTGATAAGAAAATTGCCGTAATTCTGAATGAATTTGGGGATTCCAGTGAGATTGAGAAGGCAATGACTATTCGTAATGGTGAGAGTAGTTATCAAGAATGGTTGGATTTAGGTAATGGATGTCTATGTTGTTCTTTGAAGAACGTTGGAGTTAAAGCCATTGAAGATATGATTGAGAGATCACCAGGCAAGATTGATTACATTTTATTGGAAACCTCTGGTATTGCGGATCCAGGTCCCATTGCCAAAATGTTTTGGCAGGATGAAGGTTTGAACAGTAATGTGTACATCGATGGGATTATAACAGTACTTGATAGTGAACACATTGTTAAATGCCTTGACGATGTATCTGAACAGAGTCATTGGCATGGAGATCGAGTTGTCTTGGGAGATAATTTAACCATTGCACATTTGCAAATTGCCATGGCTGACAGATTGATTATGAATAAATTGGATAGAGTGGAAAATGATAAGCAAAAAGTAGCGCGATTAGAAGAAAGAATTAGGAGTATTAACTCAGAGGCTCCGATTTTTTACACTAAATTTGCAGATATTGGGATTGATAAGTTACTAGATTTGCATGCATTTGATGCCAGAAACGTCCCGCATGGGGGTGATAACAGCCCGACGTTTCACGATCCAAGGATGTCCACGATTATGTTGACATTTAGACCCCTGCACTTACAAGAGTTTCACAAGTTCGAGAAGGAGTTTTTACAGGTTCTACTGTGGAAGGAAATGGGTGTCTCCCATGGTAATATTCCAGGTGAAGTCCACAGAACCAAAGGACTCCTACTGGTCGACGATAAAGCCAAAGTCGTTCAAGGCGTCAGAGACACTTACCAAGTGTTCGATGGTGACAGGGCCACTTCCAAATGTTGTAAACTTGTCTTGATCGGTAAAAATTTAAATCAAAAGAGAATTGCAGACCTGCTACATAGTATAGTGAAGTAAATAATAGAATATCACAACAGAAAACAGATGATAATAAAAATAAAAAAAATAGAAAAAAAAGAGATTAACGTCTTCTTGTAATCTTGCTCATTCTTCTACTCTTAACAACAAAATATACGAGCAAAAGAACAAACATTGCGATAAGGACTTTGGTCAAAGGGTGGTGTAGGTCGTTGAACATTATTTCATCTAATTCCTTTTCTTCTTGTTGACCTTCAGCAAACGTTAAGCCCATTGTAATACCTTTACTCACATCGCCGTTCCTGAAAGCCTCTAATTTCTTTAGATATACGTTGTGTTGGGCAACATTATCCATCAATGCTAGATCCCAAACCAAGATATACTTTAACTTAATATCATGAACGGGCTTACCTTCTTTATTTAAAGGCGCATGTTGGACTTTCGAGATTAACTTGTCCAACCCAGCAACAACTTGTCCAAAGACAGTATACTTCTCATCGAATTCAGGTTCACCTCCCAAACCAGTGGTGATGAAAAACTGTGAATTCTGATCTTCCGGTCCGTTGTTGGCCATCGAGAGTCTACCAGGCCTATCGTGCTTCAGCTCAAAATTTTCAGCTGGCCAACTGTTACCATAGATCGAAAACGGCTCATGATCCTGCAGAATATCACCACCTTGAACTAGCTTACCTGGCTCTATATGGTGGAAAAGTGTCTCCTTATATGAAACCTCCTCTGCTTGTCCCTCAGGCTGTCCCTCGTAATGAAGCTTAACTCCTCTTGCCAACGTTCGAAAATTCCCAGCTGTCTTTGGAGCCACCGTACCGTATAGTTCCAATGTCATTTCATGATCAACATTTTTCCCTTGTTTCTCATCGTAGTACTCCAAAACCATCAAGACGCTATTAGTTGGTGGTGGATTGGGCTCGTACACTTTATCCTTGTCAATCTGTCCCGATTTGCCTTTAGCCAAATCCATCAGTACCGGTGGAAGGGCCACACCTACGACTACTGAAGCCCATACCCAAAGGAAAACAATCCCTGCAATCATCTTTTGTTCTGTCTGTTCCTATCAAGCACCTACCCTGTCCAATGATCAAATCCTTAAATGCACTCTAAGAGAGGTCTTTTCTCAGATCGCTGATAAATCTTGAACCTATCTCCTTAATTTATATCAATATCCTCCCTTTATTTCCAAGAGGTGGCTATGATATACTATTGAAACCCCTGCAGTAGTCTCCTTAGCTATCTTTTCAAGGACCAATTCTTCTGTGATTGGTTTTGAAGACTTCTTTGTTGAAGTTAAGAATTTCGCCCTATGGTTAAGAAGGCAAGGGAACTTACTGGCGTAAAGTCTAGAACGGAAACCATAACTTCAATATCGATTCGAATATTTGATACTTAATCAGTTCCATTATAAAGACGCGTGTTACGAGAATTTTAACTCTACAATATTTTCTTTTGGGGTAATTATTGGTTGTAGTGCAAATAATCATTAATTGGCTCGAGGGCTTTGAACTAAAATTAAAAAAAAAAAAGATTCTAAAGAATTCAAATAATTTTTAAGATGGCTGAGAGTAGTTACAATCGATTCTACAAGTCGATAAGATCCAGACACAATTTGTCTTGGATTTTCCAAGTTAATTTCTCGAGACTTCTCTTCTGCTGTCGCTGGTCTTCATTGCTCAGTCGGACTCCAAGATGCAAAGTGATTGAGCCTAGGATCAACTGGCAATTTTACCCCTTCAGATTATCTTTTCCCCTTTACCAAATCCAAACTTAATTGATACCCGTCGTGGTGTCTGGGGCGGTGGATCTGTATCCTAGTCTAGAATTGATCAAGTATTGAACAAAATAGCCGTTGATCTACGTTATTGATAAAATAATGGGTGCTTTGTAGAGGCAACAAATGAATAGATGTCTCTGCCTTTGTGGGAGATGGGTGGTTGTTCCACCTAAAGTCCACGATTGTCGATGCATTAATCCATTACAGGAGAGGTGCAGAGTGTTCTGTCTGGGAGCTCGTTGCCCCAGAAAGGCTCTTGCGAATATTTATCCAGAGGGTTTCTTCAGAGGTTGGCTGGGTTCGGTGTAGTCTAGATCATTACGAAAACGATGCAGAATTATGGGGGGTATGCAGTAAGAAGTAGTTGCGGTTACTAGAGGTTGCTGTTTCTTGGCAGTGAATTACACGTAAGAGGTCTTGGCAAGAAAGGGAGGGAGAAGGAGGCTGTAGGAAAGCTTGATGCGAGGTAGCTGAAAGCATTGAGACATATTTGAATCATAGGTGGAGCAGTTGAGGTGCTTGAAACGTAAAAGGCTCGAGGACTTTGTCATTAAAGCCGTGTATGTAAAGAAACGCATCATGTAAGTAATCGCATCAAATCTTGGTTGCAGAGTACGTAAGTGAAACTTAAGATTCTGCAATGGGAGAAAGAGTTGGCCAGTTGGGTAAGTACTTGACTGGTTACGTCTCTATGCTATTTCTCCATCTTTGGTTGGTAGTACAATGTAGAGCCGGAATGTCTCGAAGGGTTGGAAAGTTATGGACATGTTAAGATGGGATATAATAACAATAAAAGCTTGTTATGCCACCTAGCGACGATATATCCAAATCTCGATATGGTGCTGGCGTCCATAAGCCAAGGAAGAAGGAATTTAAAGGCAAGAGGGCCGTCAGAGCTTGTGAGGCCTGTAGAAGGCTGAAAACGAAATGTATACTTTCCCCTATACCAAACGAATTCTACTGTTTAAGATGTGAGTCGCTTAAACTCCACTGCTCATTCCAAGATATGCTTGATAGACCAGAGTCTAGGGATGATGAGCCTGAAAATTATGATCCAGAAGCTTTGAAAGTGTTGATTAAACATGGATATGGTAACAGGGACGCAGAGATTACTTCAAAACTGTTGCAAACAATCAATAATAATGTCAATAAGGTTTTGCAAATTTTAGAAGGGCCACCCCATAGTAAACTTAGTTCCGTCCCTCGAACAGCAGTTGCGCTTGGGCCTGGTCTGGAAAGCTCACCCAAAGTCGATTTAGGTTTATTAGAGACGAACAAGTTGTCGAATCCCAATGTAAGAAATACGGAAGCCTCTTCTTCTGACTTATCATCATCTTTGCATTCTACTGAACGTCGTCATATTCTGCCTTATTTAACTAGTCCTTACGTTTTAATGTCACAAATGGTATCTAAGGAAAACTTGCCAATACCTGTAAGGAAAATTTATGATAGGATAGAAGGACCACCGGCGGTTGATGATTTGGTTTCCATAAATCTGATTACTTTGCCAGAGGCATTTCTTTTGGTGGAAGCATTCAGAAGACGGTACGGCGCCTGGTGCTCATTTCCGGCAGATCAACCCATTGAAGAACTAGTAGGAAATATCAGATCCAACAGTGGGTCTTTATTACTGACTACGACTTGTGTTTTGGCACTGAGGTACACCGATCGGTATCATGATTTGAAGACAAGGGTTTACAAGAACTTATTGTACAAATTGAAGTCGGATTTAGAGCTTTCTTTAAAAGTCATGCCCCAAACGACTGTGTTTTTACAAGCAATTGTGATCCTTTCACTATATGCTTCGAGCTTTAGTAGTGATATCATGTCATTGGATGCGTGGTATCTATCAGGTATAGGATTGCAGCAGTATATCACAATGAATATGCAAGAATCATTAAAGACAGCATTGGGACAGGAAAATTGGATTGAGGATGAGACGTCAGAGACTAGGACGTTTACGTCGTTCAGAATATGGAACCATTTATGCCTTGTGCATTTAACTCATTGTGTGTTTTCCGGTAGAATGTGTGTTGTAGATGAGATTAGACTGGATTTATGTCGTAGAGTTCTACAAATGCCCCATGCTACTAATTTTGATGGCAGAATGGTTGGTGAGATTTCACTAGAACTGCTTCTTTACAACTTCATGCAGCAGTGTCAATCTGCCAGTAGTACAGTACCTGGAGATCCAGCAAATACTTTGGAAGATGTAAAAGAAGATTTGAAAGAGTGGTTGGACGAGTGGAATTATCTTTTCATGCAACCAATTACTCAGTTTCTTGAATTTGCATATCACTACGGATATTCGATGATTATTTATTCTTGGTACCATCGTTTGTACCGGATGGTTGTTGAAGAAGTTGAGTCTCCTCCAGTGAAGTTGGATTATCCACAGAAGGACAATAGGACCTTGATTGGGAGCTGTTTAAATGATATTTATCCCGTGGAAAAGATCATAGATAGTATGCCACCTGAAATTCAATTAGAACTACTTGTGCACAGTCACCAAGCACTACAAAAAATGGTTAAGACGGAATTTGGTATTTTTAAATATCTTTCAGATCAAGTATTCTTCTGTAGTGTACTATCTTCACTTATGTGCATCGAAGTAACGAACAGTTTGCAAAAGACGCATGGGAATTTGCTGGGCGAAGAAAAGACAAGAGAAGTTTTGATGGACGTTAAAGTGTTATCGTTACGCTTGCAAAAGATTAGAGAAAGTGAATTGAAGAGCTTCTGGGTAGAAGAGGTCGATTTAAAAATACCTAGTGTCATTTTACAATATCACAAAGCTATTGAAAGTTGTCTATATTCTAAATTTCCGAATTTCGAAAGTCCTGTTCTGGAAAGGATTTGACTATTTTTCGATGTTGATAGTTATTCATCATGTATTTAATTTTTAAAAATGAGGTAGTTATGATTACAGAAGGTTTAAGAGTAAAAGGTAATAATTGATTGATTGATTTACGATAAACCATAACTAGTGCAAATTCCAAACCAATTGCGTCCTACACATGAGGAGCTTGTAGAAGTACTCGTGGGTGCCTTGGATGGGGTCGAAGTCGTCGCCGGTTCGTTTTTACCTCTGGTATATCTCCAATTGAAACAGTCGACACAGGACTCTGGCTGTTTGCAACCGGCTACTTGGTCATACTCGTTTAAGACACCATCGATGACTGTATGGATTCTGTGATTCAGCATGCTAACACGCCAACCCAAATCTGAAACGGCGTCGTAGACGCAAATTTTACCCGTATGACAAGCAGTTTCCATAGCATAACCGGCGATGGAACAGCTTGAACTAGCGCCATTGCAAGTGCCCATATATATTGGGTCGGCCGTATGACCAATGTTCCAAACTGCTTCCTCATAGATGGGGAGTCCAGGTGGGAAGGGCAAATGTAATCTTTTAGCCGCCAGCAGCTCTCCTGGTGCCTCGAACCCAACCGCAGGCCAGCCATAAGTACGTCCTAAAAGACTGGCAAGCGCTCCCCCTAATGAATGGCCCGTTATCCATATCGTAGCATCTGGATAGTTTCTCAAAACATCTTTATAAATTTCCATGGTAGCAGCATAGTAACGGTCTTTTCTTTTAAATTCCGTTTCAAGGCAGGATTCATCACAGGTGTAAGACTTTTTATAGCAATCACATACTGTAGTCCAAAGATAACTGACCCTTGCGCAACAACAGGAAAATAGCAAATTGTCATTGATCTTGTCGTTGGGAGCAGTATCTTCTTCACCTGAGCCTGGGAAACTCTGGGCACTTGTGCCTTTGACAGCTATAACAACAACATTTTCTCTGTCATTATAGAAGATATGCCCTCTCAAGCCATCGCCATCCCATCCATAACTAGTAGAATCAGACTCATTCCACGGTGATGAGACGTTTCTCCAGTCGCCCGTATGGGGCAGCCTAACGTATGCATTAGAAGACATCAGCGCTAGTGATAATATAGTATCCTTATCAGTCATGTTAGGTGCGTCAACATCTTCATCAACCCAGTCTAACGAAATTTTGGATGCCTTCAATGGAGAATCCAGTGCGAAATCCAAATAACCTTCCATAAATTCAGGGCTTCTATCTTTTAACCTCCTCATACGCACTTTTTGGCTCTTCAGTTTAAATTTAAATGCGAATGGATTGTCAGTGGCATATCTGACATTGCTTGTCCATACCGGTTCACTCATTGCGTTCATAGCCACCTGGTCCTTGTAGTAATCACCAGCCATCTCAACAAACTCATCTGACACTTCTAGTTTCTGATGAATGTCCTCCGTCTGTCCTACACCACGCCTATAAATACTAGCCAATTGGAATGTGGAATCCTCAGGATCTTTGAAATCCTCAGGATCTTTGTAGATGGCTAAATGGTAAATTGATTGCGGTTTCACAGAAATCATTAACGTTATGGTAGATACAACCATGACCGCTACCATTAAAGGCCAGTATCGTATCCTTTTAGATGTCATAGTTGTCTCATACCTATCAATCATGGATCTTCGAGGGGAGCCGGTGGCCTTTTTCTATGGTATATAGTACCCATTGATCTGTATGTTTAATGGATTCATGTTGGTAAACGATATATTCAATATTCCTGTCACATGATGAGTAGTGTATAAGAGTCTATAAATCTAATTAAGATTATTTAGTTTAATCTGTGCATCTAGCACCTTGTCCTGGCTCTGCCCAGCTAGCAGATCTCTGCATTGAATTAATTTCAGATCATGTATGGTGACAGGAAGCACATCGTTTTTGTTCAACGATAATTTCAAGGTTCTTTGCAAAATGCGATCTACTAGGGAAATAACTTGCTTAAGAGCATCAGCTAAGGCTGGTGGGTTTTGTCCAGAAGGAGGCACAAGGATATCCAACAGCAGTGCGCTGAATAAATCGCCAGTTCCGCTGAAATGTGCATTAATTCGAGGTACAGATGCAAACTGGATTTTCCCACTATCGCAGCATGCACAGATGTATCCATCCTCTAGTTGTAGACTCGTCACGACGATCTTACCAACTTGTGGATATAATTCTTGGAATTTCTCCAAAGTTGATCTCAACGATGCTAAATCTCTGATCTTCGAATTCGTCAAACTCTCCATTTCAAATTGGTTCGGTGTCACCAGATAAATCTTGTTGCTACGTAAAAGCTGCTTATAGACTTCCACGTTTTCTGCTGATACATAGAGTCTACCGTTATCACCAAGTACAGGATCAAGAACCCACTTCAAACGTGTGTCCTCTGCACATAATTTCCCAACAGTTTTACTAATCTCTCTTAAACTTTCAACACCCGGCAAATAACCCATGAGGATAGCATCGTAATGAAGACCTAGAGATTTGTCCAATCCCTCTTCAAGGATTTCACAAAGGTGACCAGCATCGTATCGGAATCCTGTGAAACGGCCATAACCGGGATGATTCGAGAATTGCACAGTATTTAAAGCATCGACATCCCAGCCTCGGTACTGCAAGGGGAAGGTAGCAGCCTTATTACCCACATAACCGTGTACAACATGGGATTGGATGGAGAGTACCTTTCTTGTGGATATGCTGTTCATAGCATTCTTTTTAAAGACCATAAGCCAACCTATAACCTGTTTGCAAACCTGTAGAATCCGCTAAAGTGGTCCTCAAGCTCTGCAGGGAACTTCTATGCACCAGTTTTGGCAATTACTTCTTGGAAGCTTGTGTTTTTTTTTAATATTAATTAATATCATCAAGAATTTTTACTTACATGCGGTGTCCTTTAACCTAACTCGAAGCTTCTTTAAAGAACACGAAATCCTCAGTTTAAAAAAAGGCTTGATAAAACCATTAAGAGGCCTCTTTGGAGTCTCTGATACGAGATTGTACAAGTTTAAGCTACTATAATGAAGTTTGTTACAGCAAATTGTAGCATTGGATATCCTGTTTATGGTGCAAAGTTCCTTAACAACCGCATGCTATTGGTAGCAGGCGGTGGTGGTGAGGGAAATAATGGGATTCCTAATAAATTGACGGTATTGAGAGTCGATTTTGCCAAGAAGAAGATTATTAAGAGGTTTAGAGAAATTACTTTGGATCCAAACGATGATTCGCCAACCACATTGGATGTCGCCAACGACACAATATTGGTGGGATGTAATGAAAATAGCCAAAAGATAAAGGAAGGTGAGGGAAATCATCATTTGAGAAAGTTTTTATTTGAGAATGAGCATTTGAAATTTGTAGCGGGTATTGATTTCGACAGATCTAAGCAGCCTGAAGACTATACGAGGCTAATCTCCTTATCTCGCGATGGGTCTGTGGGAGCTATTGCATCTTCAGCAATTCCAACTGTGATAAGAATTATTGATCCTAAAGAATTGACAGAGAAATACGAAATTGAAACAGGTCATGAGGTTAAGGATATGCATTTTGCGCCCGATGGCAAAGTGATTAGTTACATTACCGCATCGACTTTAGAAGTAATTTCTATCGTTACTGGAAGGTTCATCATTAGAAAGACAGATTTTGATTCCAACTATTCGTTGTCTAAGATTAAGTTTCTGACTGATGATGTGGTTTTAATTGCTGCTGCTTTAAAGAAAGGGTCGGGTATTGTCATGATTAAAATAAGCCTGAGGAGTGGTAATGCTACTGTTTTGAAGGCGAAGTTTATCACTAATAAATTTAAAGGTGTCACTGCCTTGGATGTAGATCGAAAGAATGAGTTGGCCGTATTAGCAGGCAGCGACAATTCTTTGGCAGTTGTAAAATTGAGAGATTTGTCGCTCGGCAGAATTTTCAAACAAGTCCATAGTTTTGCCATCACACGAGTTTCGTTTTCGCCTGATTCAAGCTTAATTGCTAGTGTTTCTGCTGCTAATACTGTTCATGTTATTAAAGTTCCCGAAAACTTTGCTCTGTCAACTTCCATATGGTCTAAATTGTGGAAATTGTTGTTGAATTTCGCATTTGTTGCATTGATTGCCTTCTTGGCTCAAGTATCTTTGAAATATGACTTGTACAATAGGTTGACTAAACTTGTGAAAGATTGGTACGATGAAAGACGTGATAGAGCTATTGCAAAGAGAGAAGACTCTGAGCAAGTCACTCTTGTTGGTGCTGTATCTGATGTGCCATCATCTGTGGTTCCTACTTATTCCATATCTGATGAAGGCATTTCAACCAAATTTGAACCAACAACTTCTTCCTTTGATGACTCGCTCAAGCTAGAAAGACCTGGTGGAGCTACTTCTAGCAGTATTGCAAATATAGTGGGTACCTCCAGTGAACCTGTGAGCATTTCATTATCGGAATCGCTTCTTTCTACAACATCATCGACTAATTCAGAACCTTCAAAAGCTTCTAGTACTTTAACTGGTGCCATTGATACTGCTAGTCTATCACCATCAACCGCTGTCGAACAGGGAATCTCCAGTGATACTACAACCGAGATTGCGGGTTCTACGACTGCTAACGGAGTCTTTACAAGTATCACCGATATTTCAACTGGTTCTTTTCAAGAACCCGCAGTAAATTCTTTGTCTCATCATGGTCCTACTCCTAAGCCAAGCGATTCTGCTGATACATCATTTGAATCGTTCGATAAAGAAGCTGCGGGTCAATCTACGACCCCAGAGACTTCAACTACTTTAGATGAGTCTTCTAAAACTACCACCACTTTTAGTACAACATCGGAAACTTCTAGTGACCGTTTACTAACCTCTGAAACATCAAGGGATCCATCAAGTGCAAAGGTAACAACAACTACAGCTTTGACAACTTCTACTGTACCAAGCTCTGGAATTGCAACCAGCAGTGATGAACATTCAACCTCCCAAATTGGAAAGACAGAAGGATCCTTTGTATCTTTGAGTTCCACTAGCCCCATTTCTGAAGATTTCCAAGCTGTCTCATCGAGAACTACAACAGTGCCAACCTCGCATTCCCATGGCCAGCATGAGAAAAGCTCTTCTATAGCTATCACTAAGAGCAGTTTGGCGCCAAAATCAGAACAAGAGGTGAAATCTAACTCTGAACTATCGTTGGTACAAACACCAAGCAGTTCTTCAAAGGTAATAAGTGAGACTGAAGGTGTTGCCGCTGAGACTCCGGGCACAACGACGGATTTTAATGTCTACTCAAATATTGCTGCTTCTGTATCAAATGACAGTCCCTCTTACATTGCTGAATCTAGTTTACCCACTTCTGAGGCCTCGGAGACTAGCTCTTCGGTGAATCCCACGTCTGCATTTACACCAACAAGTTCCGTTGAAACACCGGTTTCTTTTTCAACAGTTCCATCTTTTAGTTCTCTCTCCCCTACTTTGGAGCGATTGAGTGCTTCTTCTACGCCTGTAACGACAAGCGAGACTGCTGTCTCATTAGAAACACCAATAAATGTTTCCAAAGCAGAAATTGCAAGTACATCATCCCCCGTTTCATTAACTGTATCCTCTGCTTCTCCCTCTGAACCCATCTCTGAATCTTTATCTAATAGTGGGACCGCAACTGCTTCTTCAACTGTTGAATCTTTGAAAGTGCCAGAATCCACTTCTATCACTTCTGAAGAGACAACGAGCATTCCCTCGCCGGTAAATTTGGCCTCTGATACTGGTACTTCAGTTCAAAGCTCTGATGCTAATCCACTGAGCTCCTCATCTACAAGTGCTCAGCAAAAAACCACCCCCACCTCAAATCAAATCTCTGATACCATGCATTCTGAAGAACTTGTCCCTGAGTATGGTGAATCCCTCCAAACTGGATCCAAATTTTCACATACCTCTGTTATGCCATCAGCTGCGACAAGAGACCCTCGTTCTACAAGCTCTCCAATTTCTTCACAACAGTTTTCTACTCGATCTGACGGTACATCAACTTCAAAAGTTCATGGTACCACTCAAGAAGCCAATGCGGGCGACAAGAAAGAATCCGTTCAAGAAAGCACCGACCAGGAAGATGATGAAGAGAAATATCTTGAGGATTTAGAGGAAAAAGTTGAGCTACGTAATTAAAATAGTGGGACGAATGCTACTCTTCTGTCATCTGTCTTTTTGCATTTCCTGAACGTTGTTCAAGCTTATGATGAAAATTGCCTACTAACATGAATAAAAATGCATATTTAAAAACTTAGAGTAAAACGAAAGGTAATAATTCAAAGGTACAAACATATTTACAATAGTTCCCTGTAGTTGAAGCTCGTAAAATTTGTTCTATGTCTCGTTTTTATTTTCTGTAGTGGTCGTTATCTGATTCCCAACAGTATCTGTCATTCTTGATTCTCTTGGTATATCCCTCTTCGCCTCTTTTATAAGATTCTTAAAATCCTTATTAAACATACGGATCCACGTTTTTCTTTGAAAATTATCCTTCTTGAAATCTGCCAATAATTTTTGGTAGGAACTCCCTTGATTGGCTCTTCTCATCATTTTCGATATTATATTAGTACTTCCATTTCCATTGGAAGGATTATGCGATGCTTCCCAACTAACCAACTGCCGTCTCAGTTCGCTTTCATCAACAGGTTCAATGGCATCACAAAAATTACTATTCCAAAGAATTTCATAGTGATTATACCGAGCTATCATATTTTGCCTTGACCCAGTAGTTGGTAATCCCAAAGACGCTAATTTTTGCTTAATTTGTGACAAATTCATTGAAGCAAAATTGACTTTGGGTAGTCTCTCACGTCTTCCACCTGTGTTAAATGACGAAAGGTATTTATCAACGTGAGAAACGTCATCTTTACCATCGACAGACCTTTTCAATTTTGAGGATGAAGAAGGTTGTTTGGGACTTTTTATTGGATTGCGCGGTGGAGTTGGTGTCCGTTTTTTAATATTGATACCTTCACCCAAACTCTGCATCGTTAGACATTCATCTAAATGACTTCTTTCTAGAGCTTGAATTGGATAAAAATTCGAACATATGGGGCATTGAGCCAACTGTTCCTTACTCTTAAATTTATTCCTTTGGGTATTTATTAAAGAATTTACCCCCGCAGATGTAGATGGTTTTGTAACCTTGCTTACTGATTTTTCATTCTTACCTCTTGTCACTTCCTCTTTCTGATTAGTTGCTACGATCTGCAAGTCCTCATCATCATCATCATCATCATCATTTAATTCAATTAAAGAGTTTTCCTGAAGGCTTTCCTGATCCTTTTTCAATGATTCCAAAAGTGCTTCTCTGACAGATTTATAGGATTCGATGATTTCATTAACCAAGAATTCACTTCTCAAATTGGATTCCCTTAACTCACTGAGGCAAAGTGGACATTTAGGCTCTCGTGTTAAATACTCTCTAATGCATAACGAACAGAATGTATGGCTGCATGGCGTTAAAACGGGTGTCTTGAGTAAATCTTTGCAGATATGGCATCTTACTAAAGTATCAAGCTGTGATAGCTGCGGTATCGAAGTTTGGGAAAAATCTGTAGCGTCACTAACATTGTAATTCATTTCAAGTAAGATCTTATGAAGACCTCTCAAAAGGATCTAATCAGTAGATATAACTTTTAATTTTAACCGATGAGCTGAAGAGTAGCTATCTTTAAAGGAATGAGAAGCGACTTCTAAGCGTTATATCGGTCCTTTTGATCACGTGATGGTGCTAAAGTGTGAACTTTAAGGACTGGAATAGAATTCAAAATTGAATCATCATGGCTCTATTCTTATTTCACATCTCACCTATCCTTTGGTGCTCTTAAAAGCCCATTTAGTAAATTATTATTATCATGATTACTATGTATGACCTGAGAACATGATATAACATGAAATGATATGAAAACTACAAAACTATAACGATGTACACCTCTTAAAATTACCAGAATAAACTGCTGGGACTACCCAAACCAAAACCGAATCCTCTGTGAACTTAGGACAATAACAATGATAGAATGAAAACAAATGAAATAAAATAAAATAAAAAAATGCACCGTTAACCTATCGTCCTTTATTATCACTATCCATTACATCGCGCATATGACCGTCTTTTTTATGACTGGGGGTTGATTTAAATGGTATGCCTAATCTTTGATTATTGCCATTGTCATTATTCCTTTGGGCAGTACTCTCAGTGGCTCTTTTCCAAACAGCATAGACATCAACTCCGAACAACCCACTCGATGACATCTTAGCTCTTCTAGCGGAAGACATCATATCGGGAGCAGCAGCGCTTCTGGGAGAAACACTAGGCAATCCGTCTCTCATTGGCGTACATATACTCTTGAACAGTGGTGAACAGTATAGGTCTTCGAAAAGATGTGACGGAGTTTGCCATTTTTTCATACTTGAAGATCCATCATGAGGTGAAGTAAGAAATCGCATCGGTGTTCTCTCATAATTCGCTCCACTTGAGGCCCTTGGTGTTTTCAATAAATCCGTTTGAGGAAGGTTTTCCAATGGTGATTGTCGTTGTTGATGTTCCTCATCAATTGCAAAATCATTAGAGTCTAATAACGGTTCATCGACAACTCGACTTGCTTTTGGCGAAGTTTCTCCAAAGCTTGAATTGAAAGAACATGAGTATTTTTTGAAATCTTGTGGTGAAAAAACTGTATCTGGGTATTTCTTCATGCTTCCAAATTCATTATGTTTGTCGTCATCGTTCTCATCTGGAAAGGAGTCTCTTGTATGTATATCTTTCAAATGCAATGGAGCCGCACCAGGCGACGAATGAATGTGTAAAAGGGAATTGTTATAGACTTCGTCATTACCAAGCTGAGGTCCATCAACTTCCTTGTGTTCATCATCATAATCCCTGTCTTCATCCGACTCTTCGTTTTCTTCTTCCGACTCTTCCTCTCCTTCTCGATCATTATCTTCATCCGACTCTTCATCACTATCCCCTTCTCCCTCATCCACAGAGACGCGGACTCTACGACTTTGGTAGAACGCAGGTGCCGCCAGCCCACCATTTTTTATCCCATTTTTCCCCAGTTGTCTTTCATCCTCTTGCTCTTGTTCTCCTACAGAATTACCGAAAAATATATCCAAATTTTGTAATTTACGTCTAACGTCCTCGTAGGTCCCAGTTTCACCTTTGAAAAACTTGGTCTCACAACCTGGCTTAACCTGCCAAAAATGGCCCTTACCGTCATTCGATTTTTCAGCCTTTATGAATGCATCATTTAACGACAAATTGTGTCTAATTGAATTCTGCCAACCAGCATCCTTCTGCTTGTAGTAGGGAAAGTGGACTGAAATCCAATTGTAAATCTGTGAAAGCGTCAGTTTTCCCAATGCTGACTGCAAAATAGCTAACCCAATTAACGTCGCGTAAGAATATGGTGGTTTTTTAGCCAATTCACCGTTATCTCTACGTCTTTCCAATGACTCCAATAACTCTTGCAATGTAAGATTTCCGTTCGAACGTAAAGATCCACTGCCACCACCACCGTCTGACCTCTGTTTCTTAGGTCTTGATGCAATAGGCGATGAAAGTGCAGGTGACAGTGGAGGTTTCAAACCACTCGTATTTAAATCTTGTGGTCCCGATTTTCTAACAGTAGAATTCGGTGGTGTTATCATCTCTTTACTACCCGTCATACCATTTGTCATATCCATAAAGCTCCTCTTGCTTGATCCCACCATGGTAGGAGGCCCATCTCCACGAGCCATCAAAATGAAATTCTTACTTTGATCCAAAAGATTATCACTGATCTTGTCGTCCGAGTCCATCGATATCATCACCTTAGAACAACGAGGGCACTGATAAATTCCAATAGATATATATATATATCGAACCTCAGTTGAAGCAAATACGCGGTTAGCTTGAAGCAGACTTTTTTCTTTCTTACTTTCTTTAAAGTGGATTTTTCGATTCGATAAATCTTTGGAAGGTCCATTAACTATTCCTCTATTAACAACCCCCCGGGGCTTTCGCGTTTATGGCAATTGAATTAAAACTGACACGCCAGCGAAAAATTTCGCGATTCTGATTCTTAGTTTGCTTCGAGATTCAATGGATCCTGATTCTGATGATTCTATTCTAAGGCAATCAATTGTCCCTATAGAGAATCTTCAAAGTGTTTTAACGGTAGCTTCTGTTTCAATCGGTGCTTGAACAACCGTGACATCCACAGTTCTTGCATTGCTGGAACGTGGTTCTATCTTTTTCAAGGAGTTGTGCTCTTGGGATTCTGCAGATACAAACGTTTCCATGGTTAGTTTCCTTGCGTTGGATGCATCCTAAACAACACAGTTTCTCATAACCTTTTTTCTTCCATTTGGCGATCAGTTGCCTATCAGCTAATCGATTTTTCAGTAACCATTCGTAGAGGTCTCTTGATATGGCTTTGCGCCTGTAGAAGAGGTTAAAGACGTATCGAGACCTTTCGTTGTTGATTCTCATGATCTCCCAAAGTTTTTCATCCTTTCTTGCAGTTATCTTCGAAGTTCTTGCATGGTGTACCTGTCTTAGTTGGAATTCGAATTCGTCTAGTGCGGGTTTAATTCTGTCGAATCCAGGTGGTGGTGGATTTGGCATGAGAAAGTGCTGTTTTAATGATGTGCTAAAGAAAAGGCTGGATTCGTTGTTGGGATCTCTTGATTAACCTGTTTTTTTTTTGTTGTTTTTTTTTTTTGTTCTTGTTTGTTGTTGAAGTTGAATGGATTTTTCAAATAGCCGATGGCTATAGAGATGAGCTAGAGCAGGAAGATTGGGAAGATGAGAGTATGGGAGTATGGGAAGTAAGTTACTAGGACCATTCAGGTCTTTTTAAGCTGTTCTAAAAGCATCAAAAGGTTTGTTTTTATTGAAAGAGGACTTTGCAGTAATGCATCCTGGATCCAAAAATTCGACACCAGCAGGATTCGAACCTGCGCGGGCAGAGCCCAAGAGATAACCGAATAATTAGAAGAATTCGAGTCTCACGCCTTAACCACTCGGCCATAGTGTCATAGAAAATCCAATGTCAGCTATTGAATTAAATTACTCATATTCGTAGAATACATCTCCGAATATACACAATGGTGAATATTCTGAGAGCTGGAACTCTTTGATTGCTTGACCTATTTCATTGTTGGTTTCCGTCAACATTTACATTTGGCAAGGACGATGGATTTTTGCCTTTTTCTTTCACCCTTGTAGCATTTAGCAACTCAGGATGTTGAGTACGGTTCACAAAACGTAAAAAGTTTCTTTCAAAGTAGGAGTTCTTCATAATCCAGAAGCCGCTGCCTATCTGAAATGGACTTTTGAAACAATTAACGGATTTAAATTTTATCTGCAGCAATTCTAAGTATACACGGACATACATTACACAATTGGGCACTGGTACACCAGAGACTGTGAGATCAAGTCAGGAAAGTAATTGGAGAAGATCCACAGGTTGAAAATAAGACGAACTCTACCAGTCATACCAGCCACCACAATTAAATTTTCGTCTTTTATCTTTTAAATTCAACAAACTTCTTGAAAAGGAGGAAACAAACAAACAAAATACTTTTTCCATCATTACTGGCGGGAAAGTAGAAACGGAACTCATCATATCATAATAATCACAAATATGAAGAGAGAAAAAAAAAAAAAAAAAAAAAAAGCAGAACTCCGCTCAAAAAAATTACAATTGCGAAGTTTGCCTTTTCTCCAACCAATTTCTCCAGAACAACAACACCATTTCCCACGCCATTAATAATGCCACGACACCAACGCTTAAGTTAAAGCTGAACATCGGCGTGAAACCTCTGAATTCCAATGCTTCTATAACTTGGTCAGTCGACTCCATAAATACCAAACCACCACACATCAGACAAAATGAAGAAATTAATTCCGTAAATGGCATCGAAGGTCTAAGATCTTTATTTGGTACCAAAAATAAAATGACATACGTAAACAACCTGAAGAAAGAACCATACGACAATAAGTACCCCCATTGCATATGGACCATTCGCGAAGTTTCCGATGCTTGGGCATGTTGCGACATCAATATACCCGTCCAAAAAATTGTAAAGGTGGGGAAGGGATTAGGTGAATAACCAGGCGAAGCTTGTTCGACCTCTTCCCTATCAATTCCTTCACTATGTTGCATGACATGTTCAAATTTCCACTGATTCAACTTGAATTCCGTCAAAAGTCCACATAGACCAGTACCAATATACATGAACGCGATCGAGACATGCTGTAGATCCTTCGGAGTCCATGCACCACCTGCACCTGCTAAATGCTCTAGAAAAACATTGGTACTACCGTAGAAAAAAATTAAAAATGATTCAATGCCTTCCATGGTGATGGTACCACGAGGGGTAAGGAGCCTTTGCAATACAGAAGTTGGTGGTCTCAGATGATCTCTGGTAACAATGATTTTATTCCAGGCCCAGCCATGACCTCTACCAATTCCACAATACCTTGCTAATGAAACTAACCCGAGTACGAAGAAAACCCCACCTTTTATCCAATGCGCTAAAAGGTTGAAAATTCTTTGACCCTTACCAAATAGAAATCCAACTGCTAATCCAATACAACAGTCAGCAATTAGATAGATGAACAGTGGATAGTTTAAAGTTTTGTAAATAATTTCAAAAGGTAAACCAAACTTATGAGCTACTCTTTGTACCAATCCACCACCTAGCAGTCTTGACAAAAAGTTATCTCTGCCGTGTTTTAACTTTTGCTCATCCTTATGAAAACGCAATGGATCTTCAGCATCTCCTCGCTCAGCTTCATCTTCAGCATCTCCTCGCTCAGCTTCATCTTCAGCTTCGCCCTCGGGTGTTGGCGTCATTTCTTGTAATGGAATAAATCCAGCATTATTCAGATCATGTAGGGAATCACCACCAGCAACCCAATTTGAAGCTTTTGTCACAACAGCAGACGCAAAGTGGATCACAACGACCAAAAACAAGATCCATGAAGTCTTTGAATAACAGTTGTGCGGATACAAATCTTCTGGGAAAGAACTTGCAAATACACTCAGAGCGAAAAGCGACGAAACAACAACTACTAGATTGACCAGTAACGCCAACAAGTACCAACTCGACTTAATGCTGTGAAGTGCCAAACATACCGGATAAAAGAAAAGTACGCACGAAGCAAGTGAAAATGCGTGGAAGTGCAAAGCTGCCTTATTACCTTTATCCACACTGAAATAAGTCGTAGTGTTATACTGACTCCAGTACAATTGTTCACCAGCACTCAACCCAGGTCTCTGTAAAATCGGCAGTCCATGCAAGTGTTTTGGTTCAAATGGCACCGGACTGACAGACGCCACAGGCATCGAAGTATTTGAAGCCACTGGTCCTGTGGTAGTACTCACATCCATACCCATATCCATACCCCCCATTTCATGTGCATTAACAATACCCATCGCCAACAATACTGTCAACCATAGCATTTTCCCTGAAGCACCACTACTAAAATTGCTCATGGTGTGTGTCATCTTTTGCAAACTACATGAGTAGCGCTCATCAACCTCTCTTTTCAGTCCCGCTAACATCGCCTTGACCCCATCTGTTCGTTTATATAACACTTTCATCATATCCTCCTTTTTGCTCATTAACATACGAGAACCAGTGTCAAAAACTCGCAAACTAACGCAAATGTAACTAGCTATCGCTGTCCTAATGCTTACTGTTCTTTCAATCAAATACTCCCAATGTGCCAATAAGAAGGATAAGTAGAAATGAAACAGTTGAATTGGAAATAGTATATCAGACAACGGCACAGAAAATAACACCAGTATTCGACGCGACGCGATGTGTTTGTTGTTATTGTTATTGTCAATTACCGATACAATCAGGTTTAGGTCAATAGTCTCTGTAGCATCAACAAAATGTGTCAGCATGTTGGATATACGCCGCATTGAGAATTCAATCGGTAGTGCTTGCTTCCTACTGCCCCCTTCTACTATAATGCTATGTTTTCATCAATATGAACCGACTGAAAGTTGGTTGGTTTCCATGGCACAGGAGAGTGAAAAAAGTTGCGATGAGGTGAAAAAAATCGATGAGATGAGCATTCCACAGTAGAAGAACGCAGAGAAAACTGGAGTATAATAAGTCCAAGGGCTCAGGATTAGCATCTGGGAGACATGTCAGATGAAGTATTGGCACTGGAAGCAATATACCCAGAGCTTGTCAAACGTCACGTAGAAGATGGTAGCGTTCTCTGGTTGAGTATTCCAGAAAGAGAACACGTATCTGTGCAAATCTCAGTGAGCAGTGAGTACCCTTCTGGAGCAGCTCCCAGTCTAGTGGATGTAAAAGGTACCGACACCGACTGTAGGAAACGCCTAGAGTCACTTCTGAACAAATGTTGGGAAGAAGCAGGTGGTGAAGTGTGCCTGTATGAATTTATGGCAGAATCGACGAATGTGGTACCTGAAAAGGAGGACGGCGAGGAAGAAGTAAAGGAGGAAGTGGTTGTGCCACTCGTAAATCCATTGGAAGGTTGGACAGTCTCGGAACCAATTTATGATAGAGGCTCGACATTTGTTGGATATGCTACCAGTACCGAGATTGAAGAAGAAGCACTGGAGAGGTTGAATACACTGAAGTGTGACTCGAAGATTCGCCGTGGTCAACATGTAATGAGTGCATGGAGGATGAAAAGGCAAATTAACGACAGAGAGATTGTTTTCCAGGATTGTGATGATGATGGTGAAACGGCTAGCGGTGGTAGAATGTTGAATTTGATGGTTGCTATGGGGGTTTGGAATGCCATGGTCGTTGTTGTGAGATGGTTTAATGGTACTCATATTGGACCTGATAGATTCCGTCACATTAATTCTGCTGCAAGAGAAGCCATTTTACAAATATGAGATACGATAGATTTTTTTTTCTTTTTTGTTTGTTCCTTTATAGATTAGTTAATCCATTACTTCTGTTCTTGTTGATCGTTTGAATACTCTCTTTTAGCATTTGGCGAGCCTTTAAGTTGTGAGATACTCATGCCAGATTTAACGATCTTTTTCTGCGGTTTCTTTACTTTGACCACTTTACGTCTATTACTGTGCTTCCACTGCGAACTGTCTTTAACAGGTTTTGGTGGTTCGACAGGTTGTTGGAAAGTCTGCCTCATGAATTTCATATTCATGACACGACTTGACAGTTTACCACTGGACTCTGACATAATTGAATTCTTATCCTTATTGACTCTTATTCTTGTACTCCTTTTGTATAGTATATTGCAAATTTTAAAGCGATGAGATGAGATGAGATGAGTTTTAACAAACTACATATCTTATCGAATAAAGAAGCAAGAGAAAAAAACTGAAAGATGAAGGCTGATTTCAAGTTCCATAATCTTTTGGGAACAGTTTATCGACAAGGTGATTTGAATTTCACGCAGGATGGTTCCCATTTGCTCTCGCCTGTTGGTAATAGAGTGTCAGTATTCGATTTAGTTCACAACAAATCATTTACGTTGGATTATGAACATCGTAAAAACATTGCCACCATGGATTTAAACCGTCAAGGAACTTTGCTTATATCTGCTGATCAAGACGGTCGAGCTATATTAGTAAATTTTAGGGCCAGAACGGTATTGCACCATTTTAATTTCCATGACCACTGTTACAAAATTAAATTTAGTCCAGATGGTAAATGGTTTGCAGTAGCGGTTGGTAGGTTTCTACAAATCTGGAGGACTCCTAGTGTGACGGAAGATCGTCAATTTGCTCCCTTTGTTAGATATAGAGTTCATGCAGGTCATTTCCAAGATCTTTTATCGCTTTCGTGGTCACACGACGGTAGATTCATCCTTACTACGTCAAAAGATTTGACTTCGAGGCTTTGGTCAGTCTATTCCGAGGATAAAGAGTTAGCTTCAACGACTTTTGCTGGTCATAGAGACTATGTTATGGGGGCCTTTTTTAGCAATGATCAGGAAAAGATTTATACCTTGGGTAAAGATGGTGCATTATTTCAATGGGAATATACTTCCAAAGATGAAAATGAAGATCAAGAGAGTGAGCCAGATCTTTCCAAATACAGCTGGCGAATTACGAATAAACATTTCTGTTTCAATGGGCGTAACAAAGTTAAATGTGTTTCTTTCCACGCTCCAGCCAGTCTTCTGGTTGTCGGATTCGAGAGCGGTGAGTTTAAAATCTACGAGTTACCGCATTTTACCCTTTTACAACAATTGTCCATGGGTCAAAATCCTGTAGATACGGTTTCCATCAATTCCACTGGTGAATGGTTAGCCTTTGGTTCCCGCCAATTGGGTCAATTGCTAGTTTACGAATGGCAATCTGAATCATACGTCCTCAAACAACAAGGTCATTTTGATTCAATGAACAGTCTGACTTACTCCCCTGATGGATCTCGTGTGGTCACTGCATCAGAAGACGGTAAGATAAAGGTTTGGGATGTCGTGTCTGGTTTTTGTATCGTTACTTTGGAGGGACATACTAGTTCAGTGACCGGCGTTCAGTTTGCTAAAAGGGGTCAAGTTCTCTTTACGTCTTCGCTTGATGGTACTGTAAGAGCTTGGGATTTAATCAGATACCGTAACTTTAGAGTTTTTACCAGTGTGGAAAGAATTCAATTCAGTTGTGTGGCAGTTGATCCTTCAGGTGAAGTTGTTTGTGCAGGTTCCACTGACAGTTTTGACATTCACGTATGGTCCGTACAAACCGGCCAATTAGTAGATCAACTTGCCGGTCATGAAGGTCCAGTTTCGTGCTTATCTTTCAGTCAAGAAACTAGTACCCTTGCATCTGCTTCTTGGGATAGAACAATTAGAGTATGGTCAATATTCAGTAGATCTCAACAGGTGGAACCCATTGAAGTCTATTCAGATGTATTAGCCATATCCACGAGACCCGATGGTCAGCAAGTAGCTTGCTCTACTTTACACGGTCAAATAACTATTTTTGACCTCGACTCCGCTAGGCAAGTTGGTAATATCGATTGTAGGAAAGACATCATTTCAGGTAGAAATTTGGAAGATAGATTTACCTCTAAGAATTCTGAAAGATCGAAGTTTTTTACCACGATTAATTACAGTTTTGATGGATTGGCCATTGTTGCAGGTGGTAATAATAACTCCATCTGTCTTTATGATGTGGCTAATGAAGTGTTATTGAGAAGATTTGTTGTCTCCAGAAATATGAGTCTAAATGGTACTTTAGAGTTTTTGAATAGTAAACGGCTCACAGAGGCTGGGTCGTTAGATTTAATTGATGATGCAGGAGAAAACTCAGATTTGGAAGATCGTATTGATTATACATTGCCTGGCTCCAATAGAGGTGGCGATCTATCCACTAGACGCGTAAGGCCTGAAGTACGAGTCACCTCTATTCAATTCTCTCCAACGGCTACCGCATTTGCCGCTGCATCTACTGAAGGTCTACTAGTGTATTCCGTGGATGATACCATGGTTTTCGATCCATTTGATTTGGACGTCGATGTAACTCCTCAAACTACCTTGGAGTCACTAAATAACAAATCCTACCTGGAGTCATTGGTAATGGCTTTCAGGTTGAACGAAGAGTACTTAATCAAAAGGGTTTATGAGGCTATTCCAGCTTCCCAAGTCAGCTTAGTGAGTAATAGTTTGCCTGTGGTATACGTTGGGAGATTTCTTAAGTTTATAGCGGATTACGCGATGGAATCCCAACACATTGAGTTCAATTTAATTTGGATAAGGGCATTACTATGTGCTCACGGTAGTTACATGAACTTACGCAAACAGGATTTCGCTTCTGCCATGAGGTCAGTTCAGAGATTTCTAGGTAGAGTAGCCAAGGACATTGTCAGCACTTCCAAGACCAATACTTACGCATACAGATTCCTAACCTCCACGGAAGGTAAGATTGATGCCGATGAGGGAGAACAGCAAGAGGATGGTGATAGTGACACTAAAGGACTTGACGATCCGAACAGTTCAGATGAGGACGAGAAGATGACTGACGGTGAAGAAGAAGAAGAATGGCAAGGCTTTGAGGATAAGAAAAAAGAATTGCCTTTACAAGATGGCGGTCAATCAGATGATGGTGAGGATTTGATATAGAACATTGATACACTGGTTTAATATTTCTTGTCGTATAGTTTGTATTTTATAGTTATTTTTTTTTTTGATCTACATGCATAAATATCTAATTTGGTTATAAGCTGTCATACATACTTCAACTCCGGTAAACTTTGTACAAGGAAGAACATTATAGTGAAGAACGACTTTGAAAGATGTTCACGAAGGAAATTTCTGTGATCAATGAATTTGAAAATGTTCTGAACAAGCCTCCAGAGACTTTTGGAGTTTATGAATCTTTGTTGACGCAGCTAGACCCAATCGTGAAAAGGTCATCGCAAGATGAAGATTACCGTCAACATTTGGCCAATCTGGGAAATGTATGGCAATCGCTGAAATTTACTCTGGAAAAATTAAGTATCATTGATGCTGAACAGCGAGTACGATTTGTTTACTTAAGGTGTTTAAGAGGATTGTTCATACTGATGAGGAACCTCTCAGCAAGTAACCAAATGATTCCACGTCAATTAAGACTGCATGAGGTTGCAACAAAAACATTTATAAGGGTTGCAATGTACTCAATTAAGTATGATGAAATGGAACTTTCATTATATGTGACGGTCACTTCATTCCTCTATAACATTACAAAGACTGATCTTAATCTAGACAGAGAAATTTTTGGATCGCTATACCCTTTTCTAGAATACCCCATTGCTCATTTTGACCGTTCTGAACAGCTACTATATCCATATACGCTATTTTTCCTCAATCTTACATCCAGTGATGAATTTTTATATTGTCTTTTAAAACCAGAGGATAAAACGGATATCCTTTATGAATTACTTATGAGTTTTACTCCTGGACAAGACCCTTTGGATTACTCTCAAAGTTATTGGGCTCAAATCTTAACTAAAGAACAAATTGGTCCACTAGATGCGATTCTGCTGAGGATATTTACTAACATAGTCACTAGTGAATCGTTGGGGCCCTATTTACAAAATACTAGATCCAAGGATTACTTGAAATTTTTGAGAATATTGAGAATGTCTGAGATTGTTGTAACAAGCAGTGAAAAATGGGAAAAGTTTGAACTTACCGGAGTTATGAGCTGGTGTCTACCACTCCTACAACAAGCAGCCCAGGATATAGAGCAGTATTTTCAAAAAAATCTCGAAGAGGAATCCAAAGCTGAACTAATACATGAACAGTTGAACATTTCTCTTGATGTGATCTCGAATCTATCAGTGAATGACCATGTTCAGCAATACATTCTGTCATACAACGGTTTAGAATCTCTCATCTCACTACTAAAAACATTACACGAAAATTTGATACGCATCAATTTCTACAAAGGTGTTGATGGTTCAATTAAATCAATAAGAGCCACTAATTCAAAGGGTGAAAAGATTGCCGATGATGATCAGATTTTAAGTCGCAGAATAGATCTTGCAACGAACCAAATTCGTGCTACCAACTTCCCTGGCTCTAAGTCATTTATCATAGAAATCTTGGCTTCTTTAGCATATGAAAAACTTGTTGTAAAAGACAAAGTGAGAGAGTTGCATGGACTGGAGATCGTACTATCCAATTGTGTTATCGATGACAATGATCCATTTATCAAGGAAAGAAGTATCATTTGTATCAAATTTCTACTGAAAGAAAACGTCGCAAATCAGGACTTCGTTGCCCAGTTAGAGGCTAAGAAACC
>JAJLXU010000001.1:202105-289248 GCA_030571545.1 Zygosaccharomyces gambellarensis
AAAAAAAAAAAAAAAAAAAAAAAAAAAAAAAAAAGAACGGTATCGTTAGAAATCCATGGTGTTTGTACCACTTCAACTACTTCCAACTGATCTGTTCTTGATCAATTCAAGCTTCTACGTAAAATAGTCCGATTTCTTTTTTTTTTTTTTTTGGAGAAAATACATGGTCTGCAAATGCTTGTGAAGACTATGTCTTGTAGATATTGTGTTGGAACTAGGAACCCTAGGAGAAGTATCTATGAGCTAAATTAACCAATTCGTCCGCAGCGGTAAAATCTTGTTGTATTCATAATTATCATTATCTTCATCATCATAATCAGCGATAGTGATCTACATCCTGAAAACTCCGAAGCCTGAAAAAAACTTGAAGTGAAAAATTTCAGCTCATCGCATATGATTCAAATCTTTACGTGGAGGATACAAAAAGGTAATAGCTAAAGACACAGAAGGTTATACAGTTCGAGCATGTCACGGCCAGAAGAACTAGCACCACCAGAAATATTCTATAGTGATAATGAATCGCACAAGTACACGACTTCGACTCGTGTGCAGCATATACAAGCTAAGATGACTCTACGTGCATTGGAGCTACTGAATATTCCACCTAACTCCTTTGTCTTGGATATTGGATGTGGATCAGGACTCAGTGGTGAAATACTTACAGAGGAGCATGGACACGTCTGGTGCGGATTAGACGTTTCACCCAGTATGTTGGCTACTGGACTAACAAGGGAAGTTGAAGGTGATCTAATGTTGCAAGATATGGGACAAGGTGTGCCGTTTCGTGCAGGTACGTTTGATGCAGCAATCAGTATTAGTGCAATACAATGGCTCTGTTATGCGGACACGAAGTACCACGAACCTCAGAGACGACTTATGAGATTTTTCAATGGACTGTTCGCAGCATTAAAGAAAGGTGGTAAATTCGTTGCACAGTTCTACCCTAAGAACGATGAACATGTGGAGCAAATTCAGCAAGCTGCTAAATTGGCAGGATTTAGTGGTGGTCTTGTTGTCGACGATCCTGAGTCCAAAAAAAACAAAAAATACTATATAGTACTAACATCAGGTGCACCTAGTGGAAGGGATCAACAGGTCAACTTGGAAGGCATTACTATGAATGAACAGGAAAAGATTAACCGTGCAAGACGAAACAAACACGAGAAGGAATCAACTAAGAACTACGTGATGAGAAAGAAGGACTTGATGAAGCGCAGAGGTCGCCAAGTTACCCACGACTCTAAATTCACTGGTAGGAAGAGAAAACCAAGATTCTAGTCGATGGGAGGAATCATTTTTGGGCTATTATCGTATTTCGGTTTATACTTGTCATGTAGTACGTGTATGTTAATTTCAACATCAAATGAAAAATTCATCAGAAATCATCATCATCACCTGGTTCATCAAGAAGACCTGGTGCTACAAGGACAAACGGTTGAGGAACATCATGTATTCATTTCTGAGGCCTAGAATCGGTTGCATTTCACAAGTACGTACTTATCAGTTACCCACAATCACACGCAAGGTGATTCCAGTTTATCCGACTGTGGAAAACAGACAGAAATCCAATCTTTTGAAGACGCTGGCCGGATTGGAATTGCAAAGATTAGATTCCCAGGGATGGAAACGCCAGTTGGTAGCCAAACGTGGTCATCAAAGTCTAAGTGCTGGTGATGTGGTTCGTGTGGTTTATGATCAGTCCAAGTGCTCGCATGACAACTTTGTTGGCTACGTGCTTAGCGTTAGTCGCAAGGAATTAACACAAGATTCATCCATACTATTGAGAAACCAGGTTTCCAAGACACCCGTTGAGATGAGAGTACCAGTTTTTTCACCGCTGGTGCAAAGAATTGACCTTTTGAAGAAGACTGATGGTAAGAGACAGCGTAACAGACACTACTACATTAGAGATACCAAGTTAGACGTTGGTGATCTAGAAGCGGGTCTAAGGAAGAGAAAATAATAGAACCGAAAACAGATATACTTTAATTTAATTCAATCTAACTAACTGATTTTCATGTATATACGTATCCAAAGACATTACAAGAAAAAAAAAAATAAGAGAATAATATAAATATCTGGAAGTCGTTACTCAAGTATTAAAAGTCATATTCATTCGTATTTGAAAATCTTGGCATTAACCCTGTCGCTGTTATCCCTGAAACCTGCGACACCTTCATTACGGTTATTTTCCTCGGCTTCAACATTAGCTAGAAGTCTATCCCAACGTTGCTTTTCCCTCTGCTGTTCTTTGTTTGGATGCAACCTTCTTTCATACATGTTCAACCCCATCGATGCTAACAAAAGTCCAACAGTAATGAACTGAGCGTACATTCTTGCCTGAACTGCCTTCTGCGTCGTGGTCATAACTTTGTCCTTGTTAACAAACACCCACGATCCGTACAGGGAGGCTGCCCATGCACCAACAATGATCTTATACTTGTTGTTACTTAGACCTTCAACCATTTTCTGTTGCAACGACATGTCCTTCCATTTTTTATGCTGTTCCAATGCATCTGCAGACTCATTACCACTGCTGTACATCATCTCATCGAACTTGTTAGATGCTTCTTCTGCGCAGATCGCAGTCAACACCGTTGGTGGCGAAATCCAAAATGCAGTCTTGATAGAATATGTCCATCTCTGTGGTTGAAATTTGGGAAATCTCATAGGACCTAACTTCCATATGGCACCGGCAAGTGCAAAACCCGCAATAGCACCCTTGATACCACCAGAAATCGTGTGATAGCTATGTGCTTCAATCTCTTCCTTCGATAAAATCTTCATCTTGCAATAATATTATCACTTGTCACAAATATCTCGTAGGAGCTCTTAACCTCTAAGACCTATCTATTGCAACTTACTATTTTTCCTTTAGCAAAAAGAACCCTTGAAATTTCCATCTTCCCATCAGGAGCAAGTAGCTACTTCTTATATATAATTTTTCAAACCCATAACTTAGCGATTATTAGACTCAAAGTAAAAAAAAAAAAAAAAGCTAACCGAAAGGCAAAAATGAAAATACAAAATCGCTACATAAAAAGGCATCTGGCGACATCTACTTGAGGTCCTCGCCGATTTGTCATGTTGTTCACTTACTATTAGTACAAATTCTGCTTGTAAAATACCGGAACTCTTGTTTCTACAGGTTACACTTACGCTTCTCTGCAGGCGGGAGTTACCCAATGGAGTTACACTTTCTCACAGTGAGTAACAATTGCAATACAGGATACTACTTTGTAACTATATTTCGATAAATGCAAGAATTTAACACACCGGTGATTTAACGGTCGTCAGTTGAGTACACTCGAGAGTCAGCAATCCGTTGACTGACTGTTTCTTGTGTCTACTTGTAGTACGGTGATCGGAGTTGTACACAGTGCGCTTTGTCTACATACGCTATACGAGCTTTATACGACCGATAGAAACGAAATCATAATGAAGCAGAATAGATGCATGGCATAGCCAGTTCGTGAATTTCCTAGCTGAGCTTTGAGATCTTTGTAGACGGCTATTTGAAACATAATCTGCGTATTGCTGGATCGCCTGTTAACGGAAGAATAACCCGTCCAAGCTTCCGAGCCACAGCTGTGGTCTGCCAAGAACAAATACTCTATTCCGATTGGTCAGTCTGGACGGCGGGGTGACAGGGTCTGCGACACAAATATCGGCGTCAGTAATTCAAAAAAAAAAAAAAAAAAAAAAAGAGGATTGATTCGTTCTCCACGGCATTTTTCCTTACTGTTTCCTTAGTTACTAAAAACTGTACAGAGTTTCTAGGATTCTGGAAGCCTTACTTACCGTTTCACTTTGAAATAGTTATCATGAGATTTTCACCATTGCTGCTGCTGCCATTGCTAGTTTGTTCGGCGACTGCAGAAGAATATTTTGTTAGGTTCAAAAGCCCTGACGGGTTTCAATTCTTTATGGAGTCTGCCAAGGACCATACAAAATCGTTTAAAGAATTTTTTCATAATAAGATCTCTCGAACATTTGCTTTCGGATCATTTAGAGGTATCACGGTTGATATTTCGCAAGACGTAGTGGAAAAAATACGTAACAACCCACTGGTCGCCGAACTGGTACCCAACATCCAGTTCAAGGCATTTGAAAACGGGGATTTCAATGGGACTGCAATTGCTAGTGGTGATGATGATGATGAAGATATTCATGAGAAAGCCAATGATTACAAGGTTAAAGTACAGGGTGAAGCGCCGCGCCATCTCGCACGGCTATCGAGAAGGGCTCCTTTGCCATATGAATTTGACGATGAGAACAAATATGACGAGAGTTTCAACTATTACTACTACAAATGGCATAAAGGCAGAGGTGTGAATGCGTATATCATTGATACTGGGATTTACAAGGATCATAGGGATTTTCAGAACCGAGTGATCTTTGGTCAAGATTTTACTGGAGAAGGGCCTGGTGATGGTAATGGACATGGAACTCATGTTGCTGGTATCATTGGATCGAAGACTTTCGGTGTAGCCAAAAAAGTTAATCTAGTGGAAATTAAAGCCTTAAACAAAAGAGGCCAAGGGAATTTAACGACTGTGATCAGCGCTCTTGAATTTGCCGTAAATCACTGTAAATCATCTGGAAAAAAAGGTTGTGTTGCGAACCTGTCACTGGGTGCAATTAGAAATAGTGTTATCAACCAAGCCGTTAAGGCAGCTCATGAATCTGGACTTATCGTTGTTGTGGCAGCGGGGAATTCGAACATCAATGCATGTTGGAATAGTCCTGCATCTGCGCCGGAAGCCATTACCGTTGGAGCGTTTGACGATCGGACTGACACAATTGCAAAATTTAGCAATTGGGGTCCCTGTGTTGACGTTTTTGCGTCTGGTGTAAAAGTGAAATCGTTGTCTGCATTTCCCCCGCATAAACCGGTTTCATTTTCAGGTACCTCGATGGCTTCACCAAGTGTGACTGGATTTGTTGCAATTCTATTAGACAAAGGTGTGGAACCAGATGATGTGAAGGATGAACTAATTGAACTGGCTACTAATGAAGTTTTACAAAAGCGTACGTTATTCTTTAAACCAGGTACGCCAAATAGAATTATCTTCAACGGTATTGAAAAAGATGACGATGAGTACGACGATGCTATCTATCCAGTTGTCGACGTCGAATCCCTAGTACAAGAATTACAAAACTATCAAACACCGCAACTAGAACCTAATCAAGATGGCAAATTTGATATCATCAATTTCAAAGATGATATACCGCTACCAATGGGCACGATCAATCTAAACAAAAGAAAACTCTTGTCACCAGCGGCGAAAAACTAATCTAATATAAGATATTGTGATCCAATATATATATACAGATATATATATATAGATATAGATATGTACAAGTGCATTAATCGTCATCAGGAAGAGAAGGCGAATGGAGGAAGTGAAGGAAACTCTATATGTTTGTAAAGGAAAAAGAAAAAAAAAAAAGGAAAAGATGATAATAATACACGCTTAATCGAGTAGCGATTTTTTAACCAAACTCCATCCACCTGCAGCACCTGCCATCATTGCAGATGCATATCCCATTGGCTTCAAACCTCTTGAAGACTTAAAGATGGCACCCGTTATAGCACCAGCTCCAATGGACCCAACTGTATCGTGTCTGCCTCTAAACGAATCAATTGATGAATTGATCAAGTTGTACATCATCGATAAAACACCCATGTTGTTACCAAGGAATGGACCTCTCCTAGTTATATGATTGAGCACGGTGTTTAGCTGTAGTTTCCCTGGACTATTTGGTGGAATATTTCTCAAACCTTCAGAAAACCCATATGCACCACCTGAACCCAATCCAATTAAGTAAACTGCACCAGTACCATAACATAAATCATCAGTCCAACCACGAGATGGAATCAAACCCTGCGAACCTTCCATGGTCGACAACTGCTCCTCTTCTAGATCTAAATATTCAACACCCCTGTCTAACCCAGCTAATGGATGCAATTTGTTGACATCAAGAGCACCTGGCGTTTGAATAATGTTCGAAACATTGGTCAATTGGGATGGATCAAACCCCAGAGTTTGTTCCAATTTTGGATCCTGTTCTTGGGACGAGCTTTTCTGCTCTTGAGGTTCCGATCTACCAAACCAACCCATCTTTTAAAAAAAAATTGAAAACAAACTCTTGGATATAATGGACTAAAGTATAGATTCAGCTTGGTTTCCACTATTTGTCACCTAGTATCTCCCAATATCAATGCTACTTCTCTCAATATCCAGCGAAACTGGGTTCAAAATTTCACCAGGAAGTAGAAAGAAAATTTTGTTTAAGTTGCTCGTCATAAGTGATCTCTAGTTCGGTGTCAGCGTCAGCGTCAGCGTCAGCTTCAGCGTCAGTAAATTAAAAAAAAAATTAAAAAAACAAGAAACTCTAGATATAGAGGAAACTCGATGGAAAGTATAAAAGGTCTAAGAGATTCTCAGTCAGTCATCCCTGAAGCTATAAATCTCAAAGAGCGTTACTTCTGCTGTTTTTTCTAAGCACTTATGGAAATTTTTTGGCAATATGCAAGTTCAAGCACCACAACCCATTTTAGTCATTGATCCAATAGAAGCCGCCAGGCTATCAAGAGCTCACCGTGACCTACACGTCTCATTTGACTTATTCTCTACCGAGCTACAGAGATTGGAAGCTACAAAAATTTTTTTGCCTGAAATGAAGTTCCCCGAGCAGGAGAACAGCGAAGAATGGGCAATAATCCCATCACCACCCCCTTCTCCAGTGCCCAATGGAATCGAAAAAGGACCTAAAAGTGCTTTAGATATACATATTGAGTCTTACAGATCGTACGTGGCCAAACGCAACGCTGAGACAAGATTTTGGGAATCAGTCAGACTCCATGATTTAGAACAAACCAGTTCAAAATACAGCGAGTATGATGATGATCATGACAACGACACCGTATGTGCTGAAAAAGACTATCAATTATTAACCGAAGATGAAAAACAAGAACAAGAAGAAAATCACCCGCATCAACCCAAACCAACGACCCTGGAATCATTTCGTAGAGTTTACCAAGCCTTTATACGTAAATAATCAACACCAAGAGAAAATCATACATTCGTTGCAATTCATACATAGGTGAGTTATACAAGTAATCACCATCTATGTATTCAGGTCTCTGGTTCTGTCAGTTCTCCTGTTTTTTTTGTAGAACCTTTGCAATCCTCTTCATCCTCTGCATCGGTATCAGTATCGACATCAACAACGTCAATTGTCTTTACGAAGTCTGTCAAAGTATTGTTAAAGTTCTTCACCCCTGATACAATACTAGTAAAGATCCATGATACTGTGGATTGGTTTTGTTCCTCGTTTACTTCGGTTGGCATTTTTGTTGTTTCAACCCCCTCACCTCTAAATGACATTGTAGTATATTATCAACTTATTACGATCTATAAAGCACCTTCTGCTTGGTTACTTATGGAAGGAACTTCGAAATCGTAGAATATAGCAGAGGCTTAAAAGTGATTTGCTACTTTTTAAGGGTTCATTCTCTGAGAATGCTCCCTAACTTTTAGAATACCATATAGGGCATTACCCGACACTTAAAACGGACTATTGACAAAAAATCGGTAAACCAGTAAGGATGGGGAAAAAAGAAGGGTTTGAAGGATGAGCAAGAAATAGTCAGCGGCAAATAGGGAGTGAACAGACTAATGAAGATGGGGGATACTTTATAAAAGAATTCTTTAAAATTCTCTTTCTTTTGCATGAGATTTAATTAGTACATGGATTTACACATGACCAAATAGCCGCCAACGTCCTCGTTACCCGCACAATTATTGACACGTGAATGCGCGTTAACAGTCGAAGAGAGTGACTTGTCTATTGATTAAAACTGTTTATTTCCTTCCATTTATTTATGCCCATTGCTTCAATTCCCGGACGTTTTGAAGTTTACTATGTTTTGTTTTGTCCAACGGCTGTTTTATTCTTTTCCCACTCGCTGCTGATACGCGTTACGAACACCTTACATCACAATTTTTTTTCAACAATTTTTTGTTGGCGGTTTCTTTCATCCATCGCGCGAGAAGAGTATATAAAGCAGGTGGGTGTGTCAGTACCAATACTCGGCGGCAACTACCAAGCAGGGTCTCAGATAAACCATTTCAATCAAGGGTATGTATACAGAGTGATCGGTTATAGAAGAGAGGGAAAATCTCTGGGAAGAAATTAGGGATGTTATTGATACATGCAGTGATGGCAGGTATGTCGTTTCCTGTATACGTGCTTTTTTTTTTTTTGTTTTTTTCGTGCAGGGTCTGACAGAGTGTCGATATCGTGTAGATTGAAGACAGACGAATGTAAGTACCAAGATAGATTGTTGACTCATAAGATCGATTTGAGTGTCTCATTTGGATAGACACTTTTTTTTTTTTTTTTTTTTTCTGAATTCTTTTTTCAATGTTCAGATTCTTCTCTTTTGGTCTGTTTCGCTCGCTCTTCGTCTGCCTTGTCTGTCTATGCTTTTTTTTTTGCCTTCTTTCTTTTCTCTGCCTGTTAATCCAACAACTTTCGTTTCCCGAGTAAGCGTTTCCCTCTTTCAATCCAACAATAAGACAAAAAAAAAAGTTGAAAAATTGGAAAATAAGGTTCAATTTCCATTGAGTTGTACATTGTGACAAGTATACTAACTTCAAGACGATTCTTAGCCTTTTAAGACAAACACGATTCATTTTTATACGCAGTTTACCACGTCTGCGTTTAGCAAACCGTTGTTTTAATTCTAATAGAACTCTATTCAAGATGAGTGAGGAAAGTCTTTTCGAAGTTAATTCAAAAGTGGATATTGAGGAAATACCGGATTATTCAAAAGAACATGCAAAATTACCACCACAGTTCATAGGTTTGAGAACCGTAGATAAGGCGGAAGAAAGCCCGCTGAAAGATTTTGTCAAAAGCCATGGTGGTCATACGGTTATTTCCAAAGTTCTAATTGCAAATAACGGTATTGCAGCTGTTAAAGAGATTAGATCAGTAAGAAAATGGGCTTATGAAACTTTTGGTGATGATAGAGCTGTCCAATTTGTTGCAATGGCAACGCCCGAAGATTTAGAAGCTAATGCAGAATACATTCGCATGGCGGAACAATACGTCGAAGTTCCAGGTGGCACAAACAACAACAACTACGCCAATGTGGATCTTATTCTCGAAATTGCGGAAAGAGCCGATGTGGATGCTGTATGGGCTGGTTGGGGTCATGCAAGTGAAAATCCAGATTTACCTGAGTCGCTTGCACGTTCCAAACGAAAAATTATCTTTATCGGGCCACCAGGGAACGCGATGAGATCCCTTGGTGACAAAATTTCATCAACTATTGTTGCTCAACATGCTAAAGTTCCATGTATCCCTTGGTCTGGTACGGGTGTTGATAAGGTTCGCATTGATCATGATTCAGGTTTAGTATGTGTTGATGATGATGTTTATAAGCAGGGTTGTTCTACATCAGCAGAAGATGGTTTAGAACGTGCTAAAAAGATTGGATTTCCAGTCATGGTAAAGGCATCAGAAGGTGGTGGTGGTAAAGGTATTAGACAAGTACACCATGCTAAGGACTTTATATCGTTATACAACCAGGCTGCTAATGAAATCCCAGGTTCGCCGATCTTTATTATGAAGTTGGCCGGTAGAGCTCGTCATCTGGAGGTTCAGTTATTAGCAGATCAATATGGTGCAAATATTTCGTTATTCGGCCGTGATTGTTCTGTACAAAGACGTCATCAAAAGATTATCGAAGAAGCCCCTGTAACAATTGCCAAACCTGATACCTTTAGTGAGATGGAGAAAGCTGCAGTAAGATTAGGTAAATTAGTCGGTTACGTTTCTGCTGGTACAGTTGAATATTTGTATTCCCATGATCACGATGAGTTTTATTTCTTAGAATTAAATCCTCGTTTACAAGTGGAACATCCAACTACAGAAATGGTTAGTGGTGTCAATTTGCCAGCAGCTCAATTACAAATTGCCATGGGTATTCCAATGCATAGAATTAGAGACATTAGAATCCTTTATGGTATGAACCCTCAACAATCAACAAATATCGATTTTGATTTTAAACATGAAGAGTCGTCTACTACTCAAAGGAAGCCAATGCCAAAGGGCCACTGTACTGCATGTCGTATTACATCTGAAGATCCAAATGAAGGTTTTAAGCCATCAGGTGGGTCTTTACATGAACTAAACTTTAGATCCTCCTCCAATGTCTGGGGTTACTTTTCTGTTGGTAATAATGGTGGTATCCATTCATTCTCAGATTCTCAATTTGGTCATATTTTTGCCTTTGGGGAGAACAGACAAGCATCAAGAAAGCATATGGTCGTTGCATTAAAGGAATTGTCCATTAGAGGTGATTTCAGGACCACAGTTGAATATTTAATTAAATTGTTAGAAACCGAAGATTTCGAAAAAAATACTATCACTACAGGCTGGTTGGATGATTTAATCTCTCAAAAGATGACAGCTGAAAAACCTAATCCTACTCTAGCAGTCATTTGTGGTGCTGCAACTAAGGCATTCATTGCTTCTGAGGCTACACGCCAAAATTACATCAATTCTTTAAAGAAGGGTCAAGTGCCTAGCAAATCTCTTCTACAAACCATGTATCCAGTTGAATTTATCCATGAGGGTAAGCGTTATAAATTTACTGTAGCAAAATCTGCTGACGATCGTTATACCCTTTTCATCAACGGTTCTAAATGTGAAGTTCGTATACGTAAACTATCTGATGGTGGTCTTTTGATTGCGATTGGTGGTAAATCTCATACTATTTACTGGAAGGACGAAGTCAGTGCTACTAGATTATCTGTAGATTCGATGACTACTCTTTTAGAAGCTGAAGATGATCCAACTCAATTACGTACACCATCGCCTGGTAAACTGGTTAAATTCCTGGTTGACAACGGTGATCATATTGAAGGTGGTCAGACCTACGCTGAAGTGGAAGTTATGAAGATGCAAATGCCTTTGGTGGCGCAAGAAAGCGGTGTGGTACAATTGTTGAAACAACCAGGTTCTACTATTGCCGCTGGTGACATCATTGCCATTTTAAGTTTGGACGATCCATCTAAGGTTAAGCATGCATTTCCATTTGAAGGTATGTTACCGGACTTTGGTGCTCCTATAATTGAGGGTACTAAACCAGCTTACAAGTTCAGATCCCTGGAGACTACTCTACAGAACATTTTGAATGGTTACGATAATCAAGTAATTATGAATCCTTCTCTACAAAAATTGATTGAAGTATTAAGAGATCCTCTATTGCCTTATTCGGAATGGGCTATGCACATTTCCGCATTGCATTCTAGATTACCACCAAAAATAAATGAACAGTTGGGTCAATTGGTTGACCGTTCTTCCAAGAGGAACGCTCTTTTCCCTGCCAGACAATTGACTAAGTTATTGGAAGGTGCAACGAAGCAACCGGATTCTGATCCTATGTTGATACCCGTAGTAGAGCCATTATTGGAAGTCACTCGCCGTTACTCAAATGGTTTGGAAGCTCATGAACACTCCGTGTTTGTGAAATTCTTAGAAGAGTACTACAATGTGGAAAAATTGTTTAACTCAACTACTGAAGAAAATGTGATCTTAAAGTTGAGAGATGAAAATGCCGAAAATTTGGAAAGAGTGGTTCTCATTGTTTTATCCCATGCTAAGGTTGCAGCAAAGAACAACTTAATTTTGGCTATTTTGAAACACTATCAACCATTGTGCAAGATCTCTTCTCATGTAGCCTCTATTATTTCAGGTCCTTTACAACACATTGTAGAGTTGGAGGGCAAGGCTACTGCTAAAGTTGCCTTACAAGCTAGAGAAATCTTGATTCAAGGTGCTTTGCCTTCTGTTAAGGAAAGATCTGAACAGGTGGAACATATTTTGAAGTCTTCTGTGGTTAGACCAACTTATGGAGCTACTAACCCAAAGCGTTCTGAACCAGATATGGAAGTCTTAAAAGATTTGATAGATTCCAACTATGTGGTATTTGACGTTTTGACCCCATTCTTAAGTTATCCAGACCCTGCAGTTGCTGCCGCTGCCGCTCAAGTTTACGTTCGTCATGCATACAGAGCTTACACCATCGGTGAAGTTAAGGTATGTGAGGGAACCACTACACCAATTTGCAAGTGGAAGTTCCAGTTCCCATCTGCAGCTTTCACTTCTATTCCACAAATTAAGAGTAAATTTGGTATGAATAGAGCCATTTCTGTATCCGATTTGACTTATGTGGCTGATCCTGAAAATTCACCATTAAGAACTGGTATACTGGTTTCTTCAGAACACCTTGATGATGTGGATGATGCTCTCGCTCAAAGCTTGGAGACAATTCCTAATACAGCATCTTCTTCAGCCGCTGCCGGTCCTGTTCCAGACAGATCTGCTGGCTCTTCTTCTTTGAGTAATGTGGCTAACGTATACGTTCACTCTACTGATGGATTTGGATCTGAATCTGAAGTCTTGAACAGATTGAGAGAAATTTTAGATTCTAATAAACAAGATTTGATTTCATCTGCCATCCGTCGTATCACTTTCATCTTTGGTTACAGTGATGGTTCTTACCCCAAGTACTACACCTTCAAAGGTCCTGCTTACGATGAAGATAAAACAATTCGTCATATTGAACCGGCATTGGCTTATCAATTGGAATTGGGTAGAATGTCCAACTTTAACATCAAACCGATTTTCACTGAAAACAGAAATATCCACGTTTATGAAGCACTCGGTAAGTCTACCCCATTGGATAAGAGATTCTTCACCAGAGGTATTATCAGAACTGGTCGTATCCGTGATGACATCTCTATTCAAGAATATTTGACTTCGGAAGCCAACAGGTTGATGAGTGACATCTTAGACAATTTGGAAATTATTGACACCTCCAACTCCGACCTGAATCATATCTTTATCAACTTTTCTGCAGTCTTTGATGTTTCTCCTGAAGATGTGGAAGCTGCATTTGGTGGATTTTTACAAAGATTCGGTAAGAGATTATTGAGATTACGTGTAGCTTCTGCTGAGATCCGTATTATCATTAAGGATCCTGAGACTGGTGCCCCTGTTCCTCTACGTGCTTTGATCAACAATGTCTCCGGTTATGTTGTCAAGACTGAGTTATACACTGAGGTGAAGAACGCCAAGGGTGATTGGGTTTTCAAGTCTTTGGGTAAACCAGGGTCTATGCATTTGAGACCTATCGCTACACCATATCCTGTTAAGGAGTGGTTGCAACCAAAACGTTACAAGGCACATTTGATGGGTACTACTTATGTGTACGATTTCCCTGAATTGTTCCACCAAGCCGCTGTCTCTCAATGGCAAAAGTTTTCTCCAAAAACTAAATTGAATGACAATTTCTTTATCGCCAATGAATTGATTGAAGATGAGAATGGTGAATTGACCGAGGTTGACCGCGAACCAGGTGCTAATACTATTGGTATGGTCGCTTTCAAGGTTACTACCAAGACTCCAGAATATCCTCGTGGTCGTCAATTCGTTGTTGTAGCCAATGATATCACTTTCAAGGTCGGTTCCTTCGGCCCTCAGGAAGATGAATTCTTCAACAAAGTTACCGAATATGCTAGAAAGCGTGGTATCCCAAGAATTTACCTATCTGCTAACTCTGGTGCTAGAATCGGTATTGCTGAAGAATTGGTTCCATTGTTTCAAGTTTCTTGGAAGGATCCTGCCGACTCTACAAAGGGATTTGACTATTTGTACTTGACTACTGAAGGTTTACAAGAATTGAAGAAATACGGCAAAGATCACAGTGTTGTTACTGATCGTCTTGTGGAAAGCGGCGAAGAAAGACATGTGATTAAGGCCATCATCGGTGTCGATGAAGGCTTAGGTGTTGAATGTTTGAGAGGTTCAGGTTTGATCGCAGGTGCCACTTCGAAGGCATATCAGGACATTTTCACTATTACTTTGGTTACTTGTAGATCTGTGGGTATTGGTGCCTACCTAGTTAGACTAGGTCAAAGAGCTATTCAAGTTGAAGGTCAACCTATCATTTTAACTGGTGCACCAGCCATTAATAAGGTTTTAGGTAGAGAAGTTTACACTTCCAATTTACAACTCGGTGGTACCCAGATCATGTACAACAACGGTGTTTCTCATTTGACCGCCCCTGATGATTTGGCTGCCATTGAAAAGATTTTGACCTGGTTATCTTACATTCCAGCTAAGCGTAATATGCCAGTGCCAATTTTGGAAACTGAAGATAAATGGGATAGGGATGTTGAGTTTTTCCCACCAAGGGAACAACCTTATGACGTTAGATCTTTGATTGGTGGCCAAGATTCTCCTGAAGGATTTGAAAAGGGTCTGTTCGACAAGGATTCCTTTATGGAAACCCTATCAGGTTGGGCTCAAGGTGTCGTCGTTGGTAGAGCTCGTCTAGGTGGTATTCCAATGGGTGTTATTGGTGTAGAAATTAGGACTGTTCAGAACTTGACTCCTGCCGATCCTGCTAACCCAGATTCTACCGAATCCATGACTCCAGAGGCGGGTCAAGTGTGGTATCCCAACTCAGCTTTCAAGACTGCTCAAGCCATTCGTGACTTCAACAATGGTGAACAATTGCCTCTGATGATCCTTGCTAACTGGAGAGGTTTCTCTGGTGGTCAAAGAGACATGTACAACGAAGTCTTGAAATATGGTGCCTATATTGTGGATGCTCTTGTGGATTACAAGCAACCTATTATGATTTACATTCCACCAACTGGTGAATTAAGAGGTGGTTCTTGGGTTGTTGTTGATCCCTCTATTAACAGTGAACACATGGAGATGTATGCAGATGTTGAATCTAGAGCAGGTGTTTTAGAACCTGCCGGTATGGTTGGTGTTAAGTACAGAAGAGAGAAGTTGTTGGGCACTATGGCAAGGTTGGATGACACTTATAGGACATTGAAGGAGAAATTATCAGATGCTTCATTGAGCCCAGAAGAGCATCAGGACATTTCTAAGAAGCTTTCTGTTCGCGAAAAACAATTGTTACCAATTTACAGTTCCATCAGTGTTCAATTTGCTGATTTGCACGATAGATCTGACCGTATGGTGGCCAAGGGCGTGATTAGAAAGGAGTTGCAATGGGTCAATGCCCGTCGTTTCTTCTTCTGGAGACTAAGACGTAGATTGAATGAAGAATATCTGATGAGAAGATTAGATGCTGAGTTACCACTTGCTTCTAGATTGGAAAAGATTGCTAGATTGAGGTCCTGGTATCCCGCATCTGTTGATCACGAAAATGACAGACAAGTGGCTACTTGGATTGAGGATAACTACCAATTATTAGATGAACATTTGAAGGCTTTGAAATTAGAATCATTTGCTCAAGGTCTGGCCAAATCTTTAAGAAGCGATCATGACAACGTTATCACTGGTCTTTCCGAAGTTTTGAAGATGTTGTCCGCGGAGGACAAGGAAAAGATCATGAAGGGCTTAAAATGAAAGGTTTGAAACATGTTACTTGTAAATTAGCATTATGAAAGAGAAGTATTAAAAGAAAACTAAGTTAAAGACGTAATAAAAAGAGCGGTTTCGGTAACTGTAACAGGGTTTGGTTGTTGTTTTCCCTATTATAGGTTTCCAGGCAGTTCTTCTCAGTAGAATAAGGTGAATGTAAAATAGATATACAATTTATTAAAGATTTTTGTAGATATTTCCAAAAATTAAGAATGTAGTTTATCGTTTCTATGTGCGTGATCTATATCTTGATTTTCTTCGATTCGTGGAGACCGGCTTGTTCCAAAGATTGTCTCTTCGCATCAGCCTGTCGTTGCTTCGACTTCAATTCATTTTCCTTCTGTTTAGCCAATTTCTCTTGCTGTCTACAGTTTTCAATAAACGGCAATGGATCGCCCAGTGGATCACCCTTAGGTCCCATTAAACTTAATACGTGCTCAACCTCTTGAAATGTCTTGCAACGTGCGAAAAATTGATAGAATTTCGATTTCCCCGGTACAATCCTGGAAAGCATGTATTTAGTATTCGCCAAATGATTCTCGTAATCATGGGCTATCTTAAAATACTCTCTGGCCACATTAAACCATTCCATTGGTGATTCCGAGAAAACCGTCGGATTTTGCTCTGCACAATCGGCCATCATACCTCCAATTTCTTTTGGTAACTCCAACCCTCTCTGTAATTCTTGAAAATGCGATCTACTCTTTACGCCTCCATTTATAATCAACGTTACTCCATGTGCCCGGCAAATCCGATATATTTCTGTGATATAATCTCTGATTGGCGCTTCTCTGTTCCTCATCGGCGTCGTCCTGCAGTGAACGGTCAAATGAGAAATACCGGTCCCACATAACCTCTCCACCAATTGCAATGTCTCCTCTTTATTATCCAGTAGCCTTATCTTCACACTAATAGTCTTACCATACGGTCTACCAACTTTCTCCACTAACTCACAGAGAATCTCACACAGTCGCTCAGGAGTCCTCAGTAAAGCTGCTCCCATCCCAGAATGAATAGAAAAGTGCTTTGGACATCCCGCATTAATATCAATCCCATCAACATCCTCCACAACTTTTAATGCTGCCTGTGTCGCTAATGATGGTGTCGAAGTCCCTATCTGGAATATAATTCTCCCCTTTTCAACTTTAGGACACGTTCTGAACACAGGCAAAGCTGTTCCTTCAGTCATATAGTCAACACATCCTAGCTTCTCGTTCACATGCCTCGAGCATTGGATCAGCTTCTTGTCTACAATTTCAGGTCCCCAAACCAAGTCTGCACCATTTTTTATCGCCAGAATTCGTGTAGGCAATTCTCCTGCACGTACCATCGGTGCCAGCACCAATTTACCAGCAAACGAAAGCATCTTTAGCTCCTACTTCCTGGGTTTTTCTGCTTTCTATTGTCCTTTTCTTTTATTCTTTCCATCTCATCTCATCTCATCTCATCTTGAAAAATTTCAACACTTTTTCATCCAAACCACATGAACATGAACCAGAATGAATTCGCGTCTTGAAACCAAATTGGTTTCCTGAAACAGTTTTAGATTTCTAGAATGTGCCAACATCTGTATTGTAATGAATGCGTTCCCTCCATGGTCGAGTATATATATATATGTATGTTAATCTTTGATACACAAGGGACAGATACTTACTCTCCCCCACCATATGCACATTCCTAGTCGTAGTATCGAGTTGTAAGCACTCTAAACTTGTGCAGCAAAGTTGAAGATGTTTAAAAGTATCAAGGCCAGAGTTCGTTCAGGTTCGAGTCAATTGAAAAGTGGTAGTGTCCATGGGCTGGACAAATTGAGCAAAACGGGTAGTAAAAGGAGTGTAAGTGGTGATGTTTCCACTGTGACACCTGGGTCTGAATCACTTGGTCAGAGTGGTCGCAATGGGTATGTCGACCAGAAGAGGTCAGTTTCAGCACCTGGTAGTTCAAAACCACAGTATCAGTCAAAATTTGGTGATAGCAGGTCGCCAGGAAAAACACGTAAACCACCACCGCCAGTTGGGGCTGGAGGTGATTTGACATACTCGCCTGTGTTTAGTAGCAAGAGTTTTCCTCCAACGAATTACGACACATTTGAAAATGGGCGAGCTAACAGGGACTCATTTGGTGGTGGAGTCCACTATATTTATGACAATGCTGCCTATAATACAAATGAGACAGATTTCAACATTTTTGCTAAGCCAGGAGGTATAACACCAAGTTCGTGTAGATTGGTTGTACAATGTCTGACGAGTGCATTTAAGGAATCTATATCCCAAGTGGGTGATACGAAGGTTTTGCAGCAGGTGATTAAGCCCAACCTACATCATTTTTCGAAGGACGAAGTTCAGGAAGTGAAAAGGCTGGTGTGTAAGTTGTTCCCCTATGATGGATGTACCTTGAAGGACCAGGCTCTAAAAAAAGTGGTGAGGGATTCATTTGGTGAGAATGTTATCAGACTGACGGTGGCACTAAGAATTATTTGGAGTTCGTTCCCCAAGGGAATTATACCATGGGAGTCCTATTATAAATTTACCAAATGGGAGTCACAGACTGGGTTTCCGCCAGAATCTTTCCACTTCAGGTTTTCGAAATTTTTGCCTGACAGAAACTATACGTTTTGTACGTTTGCATTTCTGGAGTTCTTACTGTGTATTCTTTTACAAAAGAATAAACTAATGCTTGATAAGAGTATTCAAATGGATTTGATCTTTACTGCTGGTGCAACAGCGTTTGTCAGAGATCCGAGCTATTGCGGTTCCGTTAATGAAGAAATGCCGCCTGTTATCAGGTCGTACTACCAACGTGGTAATGCATTGCATAGACTGTTTGTCGGGTACATACGGTCTTTGAACCACGAACGCAAAATGACTGATGTCTATTTATTAGATATCTTTCAAATTGAACAATATCCACCAAGACCGTATAAGGCACGTTCGGCAAAAGCATTAACGTTAACAATCCCAAAGGGTAATCCCCATGGCAATGATTTTACTTCACTGATAAATCAAGCTGCTTCTGCTAAAAAAAGGTTTTTTTCTGCAAGTACATCTTTTTCACGTATTGAGAATGCATTTTTGGATCAATTTGAAGAACAGACATTACGTGTTATCATGACATTTTTCTCCGAATCTTCAAACCGTTATATCACTACATTCGATGATGGATTTGATGCTGAATTGTTGCAAGGTGCATCAAAACGTAATAAATCACATAGTCGAAAGGTTAGCGATGACGACAATATGGTTGCGACTTGGTTGCAGATGGCCAAGGAACAAAACGGGTTTGATGACCTGTTAGAAGTGCTTGAAAATAACCATATGCCCGAAGGAGGAACTTTGGCGCTGGGCGCCCCGGCTGCTACTTTGGGCCCCACGTCTCGTAAGGATCGCAATGAGGATCCAAATAGTTCAGTGAGAATTGGAAAAACAGATATCACAGAATGGATCATCAATTCTTGGAAATATGAAATGTTCATGAGTCGTGTTCAAAATACACTGTTAATTAAGTTGACGAAAAAAGTCGATGAGTGCAACTGGTTAGTATTATCGTGTGAAGAAAATGTTAATATGAATCCAAAGGCAGTCCCACCACCTGCAACGCATCCACCAATACCAAAGGACAGGCCACAACGTTTGCAACAACCAAGGGGTATAGTTAGAGAATCAGCAGCCCCATCATTACCTTCCGTGAAAGAGAATGTCCCCATGGACTTACCTCTGCCAGCTCTGCCCTCCGACGTACCAGTACCTGTTTCTACTGCAGGGCCTAGAGCGGAACCGGTAGTAGAAGCACCGAAGGTCCAGCAAAACGATCCTGTAGGTGATCATCTAAGTAAGCCTGTGAAACATCACCTTAAGCAACCTCTAAAGGAATTTGATAGAGAATCTGCTAGAAAATCTTCACAATCCAACGACACTTTAATTGCCAAATTGAACAATGTGGATATCCCGTCAAGTGCTAGTGATACAAGTTACGAAAAAGACGGCAACAGAACAGCAAGAAGCAGTCATAACGTGTTAGGAGACCTGTTAGAAAGCTGCTACAGTGGTGGTGAAGTGGAAGCACTAAACTAAGCTGGTGAAACAGAAAAGTATAATGACAAATAATAAACAATGATATCACCATAAAAAATACTATTATAATATACACAGTTGAACTTTTTTTTTTAACTTTTTTTTTTCGCCCTTTTTCTTATATCTAAGTGGATAATAACGAACAATATTAATTGAAATGCTAATGACTCGAGCGTCGTTCAAACTTCACCGCAATAGAATTGCGTCTATGATGGTGCTTATCACACGGTGACGCCAGCGTCTCCGGGTTTGGGCAACTACAAACAGACACCCTTCGTCCTTTTGGTGATGGCGACCTAGAACAACATTGTGAGAAATCTGATAATTTTGTGTTTCGTTGAAGGACTTCATCTTCGTAGTTTTGTAAATCTAACACTGTAAAGATGTCATTGATCCCTTCAGACTCACTCTCCCGACCCTCCTCGCCATGGCGGACTCTTATTTGAGCAGAGACGGGTCTTTCACTGCTTGGCATCTTGAAATGGAGTTGCTGCGATCTGAGAGAGACAGATCGTGCGATATAGCCCAAATAATACTGTTCTTTTGGAATCACTTATATACTTCATAAGCTCGGAGTTCTCCCCCGCGATACTTTTCGATCTGGGGTATCCTTTCGGGGAGATGTATCCTTTGGCGTGATAATTCAGCAGATATGTTGTTGAAGTAGTCGGTCCATACGATCTCATTAGCGACCCCTCAAAATTTCAAGAATTTCTTAGAAAAATTTTATTATTATTATTATTGTTATTGTTATTACAGTACTTGTAATTCCAGTGCTCTTGAGTCGTAGTGTGTTGATTATACGAAGTTATTGATGTTTGCTCGTGTTATTTCTTGTCTGGACCTGTATATTGAAGAATCCCCATCGGTTTTCAAGAGCCGTTTTCAAGAGCCGTTTTCATTGGAAAGTTTACATCGTTCTTGGCAATTGGAATGTCGTACTAGGGAGATTTTCACGAGTCCTTAATGTCAAAAGGGCTCTGGCTAAATGCATCATGCGATTTTCTCTCTCGAAAAGTCTACAATAGATAGCAAACATAGCTGATTTGCTTGGTATCCCCACAATAATTTCAAATACCTCAAGAGATGGTAACTTTGTTCTTGTTCCCTTCGTCTATATAGGCTTTTTACAGTAATTTTGTCATGGCAATGCCATCCTTTTTTCTTTTTAACAAGATATATTGCTCTACTGGAGGCAAAGTTACGAGGAATAGAGCTGCTAAATTTGATCGGGCCACTGTGGTTGAAGTGGTGCAAACCGACAATTACCAAGACATAGCTTGGATAAGTGAATTAAGTTGAAATCGATCGAGATGGGCATTAAATGATACCACGATCATGTTTGACTTTTTTTGTTCCGGACAAACACTGTCGCGCTGAACTGCACTCCGGACATTTCCTGGCACCTCTATGTCCGGAATACCCGGGAGTGTCCGAACTTTTTGTCCGGTGGTACCCCGGTGATATCGGACGTCGCAATTTTAAATGGGGGCAACATCTGGGAAAATGAAAAACGTTAGCAGTAGTTGCCGGGTTGACCAACGGTAATAAGCAGTTTGACTATCGACTCAAGGAGAGCTACAAGATTCGACATCTGATATTGTAAAACTTAAACGTTTATAACGTTTTATGGTTTAGGGCCCTTTGGATTTAGGCGCACAAAAAAAGGAAAAAAAGGTCAAAGAGGTTTCTTCTTTATCTTTGTTCGTTCTCCGATAAATTAAAAATCCTTTACAATGAAGTTTTCGCATTCATTACAATTCAATGCTGTTCCAGAATGGTCTTCCAAATATATTAGTTACTCGCAGTTGAAGAAATTGATCTATGCGCTACAGAAGGAACAACTCTATGGTAGTAAGATTGTTGATCATGAGACTCAACCGCTCTTAGACAGTGATGAAATTTACATCTCGAGATTTATATCAGCACTTGATGCAGAACTGAAAAAAATTGACAAGTTTTACATCTCGCAAGAAACTGGATTAATAGCAAATTATGAAGAATTAGAGGATGATGTACGAGATTTTGAACAGGACCTGTTGAATAATCGTGTGGATTTCCTTGATAATGTTTTTCCTGGTAGAAGAAGATCGACTGGGTCTGACAGATATAGCAGTGCTTCTAGTTTAGAAGGTGTTGGTAATAATACTGGGAATAATAATGATGATGAAATAGATTCTAGATTTTCGGGAAGATCGCAATTGCATTTAGACCATTCTATGGAAGATTCAGATATTTATCAAGCGAGATCTAGGACTACTAATAATACATTGGGATCATCTTCGCAAGCACATTTTATTTCACCGGTTATGGAGAGAAAGATTACATTGAAGAAACGTATTATTGCCATTTATACACAACTATCGGAACTAAAAAGTTATATCGAACTGAACCGTACAGGTTTTTCCAAAATTTGTAAAAAGTTCGACAAATCGTTGCAAACTAAAATAAGGCAGAGTTATTTGGATTCACTTGGAAAGAAGACGACTGTTTTTAATACGCAGACGCTTGAGAGTCTACAGAAGAGTATAACTGCGTCCGTAGTTACTTATGCCAGGTTATCACAAGATTCCTTTCCATATCAACCCTCTCAGGAAAGTTCGAATATGCTAGACATCGAGATGACAGAATCTGAGCTTTCATCACATCTACGTGAGCATGTCGTTTGGGAAAGGAATACTGTTTGGAAGGATATGATGAATTTAGAAAGGAAGGCTCAAAACGTCAAAGCAGAGACTCGTATGTCGAAGTTGGCTCGAAATCTAAAGGCAAAGGAAGGTGCAGACGGTCGCACGGTTGAAATACCAGCTGAAAGTTCGAGGGTTCCAGAGACGTGGTCAGAGATTTGTAAGATGAATTGGACTCAATGGGGACACTTGCTGTGGTTTCAACCAGCAGCGTTGAAATTTTTACTTATTACTACGATTTTCGTGCTGTTGCTCTTCTTTTCGCCTTTGAAGAACGTACTACAAAAGAACTGTTTTGCTATTCTTGTTTATGCTTCTCTACTTTGGGCTACAGAAACTATTCCGCTGTTTGTTACCTCGTTAATAGTCCCCATGTTAATTGTAATTCTACCTGTTCTTCATGATCCTTCCTCTGGAAAGGCAATGGATCCAGTGGCATCCTCTCAGTATATTCTATCTACCATGTGGAATAGTGTTATTATGTTGTTGCTAGGTGGTTTTACTTTAGCGGCTGCATTATCCAAATACAATATCGCTAAGGTGCTTTCCACATATATTTTATCATCTGCAGGTACCAATCCAAAGATTATTTTAGTTACAAATATGGGGGTAGCACTCTTCGTATCCATGTGGGTCTCCAATGTGGCGGCTCCTGTGCTTTGTTATTCTATCATTCAACCCTTATTAAGGACTTTACCGAGACATAGTTCTTATGCCAAATCCATGATTTTGGGTATTGCCTTGGCATCGGACGTCGGTGGTATGGCCTCACCTATCGCCTCACCTCAAAATATTTTCTCCATTGGTCTTATGGAACCGCAACCTTCTTGGGGTGAATGGTTCATCGTCTCTCTACCTGTCTGTGCACTATGCATCTTTGGAATTTGGGTACTTTTGATGGTTACTTTTCCGCTGGATCCATCTTTAAAACTTTTGCAACTACATCCGTTAAGAGATCCATTTACTATTAAACAATGGTTTGTTACTGTTGTTTGCTGTGGGACTATTGTTCTTTGGTGTTTATCTAATAGGTTAAGCGGCATATTTGGCGAAATGGGTATCATTTCTATATTACCGATAGTACTATTTTTTGGTACGGGATTGCTGACATCTGACGACTTTAACAATTTTATGTGGACCATTGTCGTCTTAGCAATGGGAGGTAATACTCTAGGGAAAGCTGTCACTTCATCTGGTCTTTTGTCTACAATTGCATCCATTATAAAGGAAGCTGTCGAAGATAAGCCAATTTTTGTCATTGTTCTGTTATTTGGTATCGTTATTTTAATGACAGCTACTTTTGTATCTCATACTGTTGCTGCAATGATCATCGTTCCATTAATGAGTGAAATTGGTGCCAATTTGCCCTCAGGGAATCATTCAAGATTGCTTATTATGGTTGCAGCCTTATTGTGTTCTTGTGCTATGGCACTACCAACTTCAGGTTTCCCTAACGTAACGGCAATCTCCATGCTAAATGAAGTAGGAGATAGATATTTGACGGTAGGAACATTTATCACTAGGGGTATTCCAGCTAGTTTGATTTGTTACGTGAGTATTATCACCGTTGGTTATGGCTTAATGACTTTAGTAGGATTTTGAAGATATAAGGACAGTAATGTTAAGGATAGATATTAGATTTGGGATTATATAAGTGTATGGATGCAAATGCAGCTATATATATATATATATATATATTTGTACACATATATGGAAAATTAGTCACAAGTGATTTAGTTCATAGTAGCTCATTATTTATGTTCACCAACCAAAGTACTTTGCACCGACGAATCTGGCTTTTGCCCAATCACAGTTCTCTAATTCGTCTTTGGTAACCACTTTTGCAACATGAATGTCAACTTTCCCGTCAAATGCATTAAGGATTCTTCTTACGCTGATGTCTGTTGCTAGAAATACTACCAGTTTGATGTTTTCAAGCTCGACATCGTGATCTAATAACACTTGAATAGACATGATCATAGATGCACCAGAAATCATTTGTGCTTCTGTCAAAAGGACCATCTTGTAATGATTAATTTTAGGAGGCAAAAGTTCGTAATGCAACTGTGGTTCACCTGTCTGTGAATCGGATTGCACTAATAATTTTCCCGTAATAATATTAGGAATGGTTTTTTTCAGCGAATGCATGAAACAGTCACCCGATTCGATCAAATTGATGGCGGTTATCTGATTAAAATCACATCTTAAGGCATCTGATATAGTTATTCCCTTAGGGGTTTCTATATTACAACGATCATAGGTTTGTATATTGTTCAATACCTCCGTAAGAAGGATAGTAGCAATTCTGTCAAAGTAGAATACAAAATCGTAGCGACTAGTCATTTTATTTAATAACATAGTCATGATGGCGTTTACCTGGTTTGTTGGTTTTAATTCGTGTAAACAAGGGTGCTCTAATGTATTTCCAAATTCAGAATGACCTAAACGTATCAATTCCTTCAAATGTTCTTCCGACTTCTGTTGTAATCTTGATTTGATATGATTGATGATTAACTCCACAGCAACACCATTATCGGTTAAAGAAGGTACGATAGCATCTGCATCCCTCATCGTATGCTTTAGATAACGTTCCGCATTAGGCTTGACGAACCTTTCCCATTGTTCAAGACAACCTTCAAGTTCTCTGCCTCTATAAACAATATCCCTCGATAACCTTCTCGCAAGACAAACGTCCAAATCCGCATCAACATAAATTTTCAGATCCATAAGATCAAGCAATCTCTGATCATAAAGCGTATAAATTCCTTCGAGGACAATAACACTAGCACCATATATTGTTATATTTTTGTTTGGAATTCTGTTATGTTCCACAAAGCTGTAAACCGGAATTGTAGTCTTTTTACCCTCTTTTAGGTTTAGAATTGACCTATATGCTAAATCTAAATCAATAGCAGTCGGATGGTCAAAGTCGTAATTGTTTTCAAACGCCTGTTTTCTTTGTTCAGCATTCAAAGGCTTGTAGAAATTATCTAATGAAACTAAAACCGTCCAAGGAACATTCAAAGAGGAAATAATCTTGGCCGCTACACTGGTCTTACCCGAGCCTGATGGACCTCCCACACCAATTACATAAGGAGTGGTCCACGGTGGTAGATATTGAAACTTTCTTGAATTGGAATTATGACCGTCTGCTTGCTTATCATGGACTTTGGCGACATTCGTAGACTCTAAAATTGTAGGAGATGGTATTTTAGACGCCATCATTTAAGGAGGATAAAAGGAATGAGCAGTATCGGCTTCTCAGTGAGTCTCTAAAATCTTTTTTAAAAATATGTGCCTACGATATATCCAATTTCTTGTGAGTACAACTTTTGACAAAAAATGATTAAGATTTGATTCAAGAGCTCATCGCCTAAAAGAAAACACTAAATATGAAAGGATATAAGCCATGAATGCTGATGAGTCTGATAAAGCTTCTCAGCTGCTAACTGGAAGAGGTAAAAGAAGAATCAAGAGAACTTTTGAGAGCTTTGAAGAGAAAGATGGGAAAGATGAGAAAGATGAGAAGCCGCTAGACGATGATGCTACAGAGCAAAAGGAGGAGCCTTCGAATCCAAAGACAAGTGATAACTTTGAAGAACTAAATGAGATGAAACAGCTACGTTTGTTGGCAAGGCAAAGGTATCTGAGCCGCAGAGAGAGGGAAAAGTTGGTTATACTTTCCAAAGAGTTAGAATATTTAGAACAGGATATTGAGAAATATGGTTGGGAGAATCTGACTCAGAGAGAAAGAGAGGATATTACTTTAAAAAGGGAATTAGTAGAATTGATTGAGCATCGGGAAGACGCTGGAATCCAAAAATTTAACTTACAGGAAGATTATGTCAATGAAGAAGGTAAATTGGACGTTGAAAGAAAGAGGGCATTATTGAATGATAGAAGTGGGTATAATCAGAATGAAAATGAGGATAAAAGAAAGCACATGTGGGAAGAGAAGCAGCTTCACAAGGCAGTCAAGAAATATGATGATGTAGATGAAATTAAATTGCCCGATGCTGACAAGTATGAATTTGTATTTGACGATGACGCAATGGTGCAATACGAAGATGATGATGAAGTGCTGCCCGAAAAGGATTCTGATCAAAATTCTCATTTGCTAGAACAACTAGGAATTGAACAGAAAAGGATATCTTCGGTTCAGCAGACAAGAAAACTCTTGCCAGTCTACAGGTATAGAAACGAATTGTTGGAAGCTATTAAGGAATATCAGACACTTATAGTAGTTGGTGAAACAGGTTCTGGTAAAACAACCCAACTACCGCAGTACTTGGTAGAAGATGGGTATACGCATGGTGGTAAGTTTCAGATTGCTGTAACGCAGCCGCGGAGGGTAGCGGCAACTGCCGTAGCGGCTAGAGTTGCAGATGAAAGAAACGTTGTTTTAGGGAAAGAAGTTGGTTATTCTATTCGATTTGAAGACAAGACTACAACAGATAAAACTATTCTAAGATATATGACAGATGGTATGCTTCTCCGAGAATTTTTGGTAGATCCAGAGCTCCGGAAGTATTCTTGTATCATGATAGATGAAGCACATGAAAGAACATTAGCAACAGATGTATTATTGGGATTACTAAAGGATATTTTATCGCATCGTAAGGATTTGAAACTACTCATTTCTTCTGCCACCATGAATGCTAGTAAATTTTCACGTTTCTTTAACAATTGCCCCATTTTTAATGTTCCCGGAAGAAGATTTCCAGTGGATATTCATTATACTATACAACCAGAAGCTAATTACTTGCATGCTGTTATCAGTACAGTTTTTCAAATACACACTAGGGAGCCATTGCCTGGTGACATCTTGGTATTTTTAACTGGCCAAGATGAAATTGAAAAAATGGCAGAAAAAATGGAAATGATAGCTGGAAAATTGGGTGAAAAAGCAATGCCTATGATGATAACCGCCATTTATGCAAATTTACCACAAGAACAACAAAACAGAATATTTATACCCACGCCGCCCAATTGCAGAAAAATCGTCTTAGCAACTAATATTGCTGAGACCTCTCTGACTGTAGATGGAATCAAATATGTGGTGGATCCAGGATATGTTAAGGAAAATTCATTTGTCCCTTCGACCGGAATGACGCAACTGCTGACGGTACCTTGTTCTAGGGCTTCTGTGGATCAAAGAGCGGGTAGAGCTGGTCGTGTTGGTCCAGGGAAATGTTACAGAATATTTACTAAATGGTCCTACTATAATGAACTGGAATTGATGCCTAAACCTGAAATTTTGAGAACTAATCTATCATCAGTGGTTCTTCTTCTACTCTCTTTGGGTATTACGAATTTGGTTAATTTCCAAATGCTAGATAAACCAAGCATTTCTTCACTTTCGAAATCTTTGGAAAATCTATACCTATTAGGTGCCCTCAACAGTAAGGGGACTATTACAAAATTAGGTAGGACCATGTGTGAATTTCCCTGCGAACCAGAGTTTGCTAAAGTACTTCATACAGCCGCTACCCACGAATTTTGTCAAGGGGTACTAGATGAATGTATAGACATTGTTGCCATGCTTCATGAAGCTAAATCCCTGTTTCTGGGATCCAAAAACCCAAATCCTGGCTCACATATCGTTGGCCAAGTTGACAGCGACCACATGCTATACAGGGAGATCTACAATGAATGGAGAAATTCCAGTTACTCTAAGATGTGGTGTCAAGACCATAAGTTGCAGTATAAGACTCTTTGTCGAGTGAGGAATATAAGAGATCAATTGTTTCAATGTGCTGATAAACTGGGACTTGTTGCTCTTAACGAATCTGCTCGTAGGGAATTGGTGAATGCACAAACTGGTTCATCCCCAACCTTAAGAATAACTAAGTGCTTCATCAGCGGATTTCCAATGAACATTGCTCAGCTAGGCACCAATGGTTATCGCACTGTGGGTAAAAAGAGCACCAGCGGACTAGATGTCTATATACACCCCTCTAGCGTCGTGTTCTATTCCAATAAGGACAACAAGAAGCCATGTAAATTCGTATTGTACCAACAATTAATGCTTACGTCCAAGGAGTTCATCAGAGATTGTCTACCAATTCCTAAGGAGTCATGGTTGGGGGAAATGGTTCCGCAACTGTTCCATAGACATTAGCAAGGGGAAATTTGACCTTTTTTTTTTTTTTTCGCTCTTGATAAGGATTGTCACTTTTTCATAGTTGTAAGGCACCATTCAGTTGACCTTAATATCGGAACCTATTCTGAGAAATCAAAATGCCAATTGCAACGAAACATCCCTACATGATCGGCGAATGGCCATCCTCTGAAGCGTGTATATTATGTACATTTCGTAGAAAAGAGAAGAAACCTTCTTTTTCTGTTATTTTCCTCTCTTCTTGAGTTGAAAATTGCAACTTTCCTTAATTTTCGTCGAATTCGTATATAAATCTTGCAAAATTACGACATAGCTAAAATTTAAATTGCAATTCTTCTTTAAAACCTTCTTGATGTTTGGTAGAATATTGAATCGACTAGGACTGATCAACCAACACGCAAAGATAATGTCAACCACAACCTCTGAAGCTAAGTACTACAACAAAAAGATTGTATCTGCCATTGGCGATCCATCTTTGAGATTTAACCACACTTGTTTGAGAGTCAAGAATCCTTCAGCAAGTGTGGAGTTCTATAAAAAACATTTCAACATGAATTTGCTAGATAAGAAGGACTTCCCTGATATGAAATTTAGTCTTTACTTTTTAACTTTGCCAAAGGAACATTTGGAGAAGAATGAAAAGGGTGAGAATTTGATTTTTGCCAACCGTGGTGTCTTAGAATTGACCCACAACTGGGGTACTGAAGCTGATCCTCAGTACAAGGTGAACAACGGTAATGTAGAGCCCCATCGTGGTTTTGGTCATATTTGCTTCTCTGTTGCCAATGTGCAATCTACTTGCCAGAAGTTGGAATCCGAGGGTGTACAGTTTCAAAAGAGATTAGCTGATGGTAGACAAAAAAATATTGCATTTGCTCTTGATCCAGATGGATACTGGATTGAGTTGATTCAGTACATCAGTGAATCGGGTGAAGGACCAAAGACTGATTTGGGTACTAGGTTTAACCATACCATGATCCGTATTAAGGATCCTGTTAAGTCTTTGGAGTTTTACCAGAATGTTCTAGGTATGAAGTTGCAGAGAGTCAGCGAGCACGCTAATGCCAAGTTTACTCTATACTTTTTGGGTTATGATATCTCAGAAGGTGACAGTACTGGTTCCGCGGAGACTTTGTTAGAATTGACTCACAACTGGGGTACCGAACATGATCCACAATTTCATTATCATAACGGTAATGCCCAGCCTCAAGGTTACGGTCATATCTGTATTACTTGTAAGGATCCTCAGGTCCTGTGTGAAGAAATTGAGAAGAAATACAATGAACAGATTACCTGGTCTCCAAGATGGAACCATGGTAAGATGAAGAATTTGGCATTCATTAAGGATCCAGATGGATACTCTATTGAGATTGTTCCTTCTGAAATGGTACTATAAGGTAGGATTAAAGAAGTATTCTAATATAATGACATATTTATGAGACTTGCATCATGTACGCATAAGATTTTTCTTTTTCAATTCTTCTTTACGCTAGGCCCATTGGTGGTTTCTATGGTTTCATTCGTCATTTCCGTTGAAGAGACTTCCCTTTGGTCTAGTATCTCCAAGTTGCCGGATTCTTCTCCGGATTTATCATCTAGGTCAGGTCTCTTTCCACTTTCAAAATCCATTTCCTCATATTTGATGAACCCTTTTTTGAAATAAAAGAAATCGTAGCAGAACCAAAATACTGGGAAGAGTGCCAAAAGGATATATCCATCAATGAAGGCCCTATAATCAAATGGTTTGAAACATGACCAACTCTGCACTAGAGTTAATAATATTCCAATGACAAGTCCAACATAATCTAACCATGGAAAAAAAGGTGCCTTGTAAGGAAGGCTCTCTAGCGAATAACCCTGCTTTATCCACCCTTTTCTGAAGCGAATATGTATGGCACAGATTCCAGTCCAAACAATGAAAGAAGCTACACCTCCGACATTTACGATATAGCTGTAAGCCTCAGAGGATCCTGAACTGTAGGAGAGTATTGACAAAAACCCTAATGCATGGCAAGAATGGATGGCAACATAGGGAATGCCTCTGCTATTCACTTTGGTGAATATCTTGGGTCCGTAGCCAGCTTTACAAAGGGTGAAGAGAGACCTCGATCCAAAATAAATGGCAGTGTTAATAGATGAAATGCACGTTATCCAAATCATTGTTGCAACAAAATACTTGGAATTCTTCCACCCGGCTTCCGTCATGGCAATAGTCATAGGAGATTTCATCGCCGATTGTTTGTTATTTAGAATAGGATCATTGTAGGGAACAGCGATACCATAGAATATTGCTAATCCATAGTAGACATAGAATATACGGAATATGGTGTTTCTCACTGCTTTGGGGATAGCTCTTCTGGGGTTTCGTGCTTCAGCGGCTATCACTGACACACCTTCAACACCCGAATAGAACACGCCCGCATAGACAAATGAATTCGCAATTCCCTTAAACCCACTATTAAGTGGGTAATTCCCAAAGGGGTTGTCAGGCTTATGTCCTTTGATGCCACCAGCAGCGTAAATAATGGAGAAAATATAGTATCCAGAGAGGTAGAAAAGTTTGAAAAAACCTAGAACATACTCACATTCTCCCCACCAAGATACGTCAAATAGTTGAAATATGGTAAATACTCCCCAAAAGATCAGATACCAACCATAAGTCGGTACTTTCGTCGTATAGGCCTCCATGCTGGAAGTTAAAGAAGTATATTCACCAATAATATTCGTCGCCCACACGATAACATAGAATATTGCCAATGTGGCACCAAACCCTTGTGAGACATATCTAGCTCCATGAATAGCGAAATGGAAATCAAATGCCGAATTTAATTCACCAATACAAGCCATCATAGATAAGACTAGAAGCCCAACGATTGTGAATCCGACAAGCAGCCCAACGGGCCCACCTTTCGCTAATGCCGTCCCCATTCCTATGAAAACACCAGGCCCTATAATTCCACAGAGAGCAATCAAATTAATCATCCTATCTTTGAGGCCTGCTTTTAAACCGCTTTCCAGAATTGTATCTCCATGGTCATTATTGTGATATCCAACCTTGTTTGAAGTTATAGAATAAGTCTCAACATCCTGGAGATCCTTTGTGTCCTCCATAGTGTATGGATACTTTGCTTCTCTAAAGTCTACTTAGCTGCCACTCGTGCTCTCATATTATGCTCTTTAAAAAGTATTCCTTCAATTTGATAAACGCGGTTTGCATCTCCCTAATAAAAAGACGACTACATCAATTTTGGAATCGCCTGTCTATTTTTTTCCAACTTCCATTATTGTTGATAAAGGATCCGACTTGATAAGAAACGAAGTCAACGAGATTTGATGGATGGAGCTCGACTCTTTTGCGTTCGCACCGACGGTTTTTAAGAGGCGTATTTCGCTCTAATTAGTAGGTCGAAAAATAATTAAAGAAAACCTATGGCAGCTATCAGTAGCTCAGCTATCTAGCTGTAAGACCTCAATTCAGGACTCTCCTTGCTTGAAGGCTTATAATTGAATCATTCTAGATTAGAGTGAGAGAAAACACACTGGCAAAAAGATACGAAAATGACAGGTTAGCAGCTCATTATGTCAATTCAAGATAGATTTGTGTCCCTATGTCAAAATATTCCCATCGTGGACACTCATAATGATTTCCCTTACCTATTAAGAGTTCAATTGCACAATGAACTACATTGTGATGGGGATAAGTTCGATTTTGGCTCTTCTCTAACCAGTCACACGGATCTTTTGAAATTAAGAAAGGGGAGAGTTGGTCTCCAATTCTTCAGCTGTTTTGTTGAATGTAAAGATGATGATTATCTTTATGATGATTTCAATAGGCCCAATAGCGCCGTTAGGGACACGCTTGAACAAATCGATGTGGTCCAAAGGCTCGTCTCTGAGTATTCCAGTGGACTTAGGCTTATCTATACCGCTAAGGAAGCCTTCGAAATTTTTAAACAGGGTCATGGAAGACAGATTTGCATCACTTTGGGGGTGGAAGGTCTGCATCAGTGTGATTTGTCCTTGGCAGTTATTAGGCAGTACTATCGGTTAGGCATCCGATACATTACTCTAACCCATAATTGTGATAACCCCTTCGCAACTGCTGCCTCCTCTATTGCAGCAGGTAAACCGGACAGCGGCTTATCGCCGTTTGGTCACATTTGTATCAATGAAATGAATAGTCTCGGAATGATTATAGATCTTAGTCATGTTTCCCATAAAACTATGGTCGATACATTAAAAGTTACGAGAGCGCCTGTTATCTTTTCTCATAGTTCTGTTTATACCCTCAGAAATCATGAAAGAAATGTTAGAGATGATGTATTACAGGTGCTTAAGATCAATGGTGGTGTAATTTGTATCAATTTCTTCCCTGCATTTCTGCAAAGAGAAAATGAAGGACAAGCAACAATTGATGACGCTGTCGCCCACATAAAATATGTTGTAGATCTTATCGGTTGGGATCACGTCGGTTTGGGTTCTGATTTTGACGGTATACCAAGTGGTCCTATTGGTCTCGAAGACATCTCTAAATACCCCGACTTAATTAAACAAGTTTGGGAAGCGACCGGCGGTACCGAAACCGATGTAGCTAAATTGATGGGTTTGAATGTTATTAGAGTCTGGAATGAATGTGAAGATGTGGCTAAAAAATGGAACCTTGATGACGCATTAGCAGAAAGCAATTGGTCTGAGAGAAGATGGGAATTTTTTGAATATTGTAAGGAATTCCCTGAGATTTATCCTGGGAGCTTTACCGCTCAACATAATATTTATAAGAATACGCAGCTGCTTGACAATTCTAGGAGATGACTGGAGATCTGATCACCTTTATATATTCGTATGTATATATAGAGAATTGTAGTGGTATGTCAATATTTTTCTCTCCCCTAAAAATTAGCCGCGGGTTCGGCCAGAAATATATAAAAGTGAACGCGTACTAAAAAATTTTCTTTCTTCTTCCCTTTCACTTTGCCGCTCAAGGTAATAAATGGACTGAGATACAAGAAACTGGACAAGTGGAAGAATGGGTTACAGCAATTCTGACGAAATGCAGGTTTTCTCAAATTGAAGCAATTGAAGAGGCATCCATTTTTTTTTTTTTTTTTTTTTTTTTTTTTTTTTTTTTTTTTTTTTGTTCGTTCCTAGGATATATTCCAACTAGGTTAGGATAGGTGGAAAAGAGGGAGGGGTGCGTTCTTTAGCCGCTGAAGGATGTCGGAAGATGCTCACATGATTTTTTTTAAGGGAACAAGCGTTTGGCGGAATTTTTCCGAAACTCAAAAATAGAGGAAGCTCAAACCCCGTGGGTTCCACTAATCGTCGGGCTTCCTGTATTTTAAGGTTCCGAAGATGTCATTGAGCTACAAAGGTGATGCTCCTTGCCGCTTCGACTACGTCCGTCTTGTGAGGGTGTCCCTAACGGTAAGTGCAAACTAATAGAAAGTTGTTAATCACGGGGGGAAAGAGAGGCCCTATTTCAAAGCTTCGCAAGTGCAAGTTATAAAACTAGTTATTTGACGTACCTAGAATTTCTCAACTTTTTTCAATCGGTCCTGCGTTGATCGACTTAAAAGAGGATAGAAATAAATTCTCAGACGTTATCCTTTTTAGAGGGACAAGTTCAAGGAAGATAAAATGACTGTGGATATACCACTTGTTAATGGTACTTCCTATTTTAACATAAAGGCTTACTCTCAGGAGTCCTTTAACAAAGCCGTTAAATTTTATAAGACGTTTTTGCATTTAGAGCATCGTTCGCTTTCTGCCACCTCTGCTCTTCTTTTCAATGGGGTGGTTTCTTTGAAATTAGAACTTCAAGAAGATGCTTCTAGGCAGAATAAAATTAATGATGTGACTGAGGAGTTGAAGTCGAATGGTGGTTCGAAAGATTGGAGAGGTATGGTTAGAGAATCTTTCGTTTTCAATACGGCTGATATCTTGGTAGCAAAGCAAGCTTTGGTCGATTTGAGTTTTCCATACCAAAGTTATCCTAATGAGATGTCTCCCATGCAACTTTACACTATTGATCCTGTCGGCAACGTTATTGGTGTTACTTCCACCAAGAATGCTGTTAGTACTAAGCCTACTCTTCCAAACGTGCCAGGATCTGAGGCTCGCACGTCCGCCTTATCCTCTAATGTGCCCTCACAGACTGATTTGGCAGGCACAGCTGCTGAGCTTTCTGAAAAAGTACCAGCTTCCAGTGATCCAATGAAACAAAAGGCCATCGGTATCATGACATCAGGTGGTGATGCACCAGGTATGAATGCATGCGTAAGGGCAGTGGTTCGTGCAGCTATCTTCAGAGGTTGTCGTGCTTATGCCATTATGGAAGGTTACGAAGGTTTAGTGCGTGGTGGACCAGAATACATTAAGCAGTTTAATTGGGATGATGTTCGTGGTTGGAGTAGTTCTGGTGGTACTGATATCGGTACAGCTCGCTGCATGGAATTTAAAGATCGTGGGGGAAGACTGAAGGGTGCTCAACATATGATTGAAGCTGGTATCGATGCTTTGATTGTATGTGGTGGTGATGGTTCTTTGACTGGTGCTGATTTGTTTAGATCTGAGTGGCCATCTCTTGTGAAGGAGCTTCTAGAGACCAGTAGAATTTCCCATGAACAATATGAACGCTACAAACACCTAAACATATGTGGTGCTGTCGGATCTATTGATAATGATATGTCTACCACAGATGCTACAATTGGTGCTTACTCCGCGTTAGATAGAATCTGTAAGGCAGTTGACTACGTGGAGGCCACCGCCAACTCTCACTCGAGAGCTTTCGTCGTGGAAGTTATGGGAAGAAACTGTGGTTGGTTAGCATTGTTAGCAGGCATTTCTACCTCCGCTGACTATATTTTGATCCCAGAGAAGCCCTCCACCGCCAGCGAATGGGAAGAAAAGATGTGTAGCATCGTCGCTAAGCATAGACAAAGAGGAAAGAGAACTACTATTGTCATAGTAGCTGAAGGTGCCATTACTCATGACTTGAAACCAATAACTTCTAATGATGTACACAGGGCTTTAACCGAAAAACTTGGTTTAGATACAAGGATCACTACCCTAGGTCATGTTCAGAGAGGTGGTTCTCCAGTGGCATATGATCGTATCTTGGCCACTCTGCAAGGTGTGGAGGCTGTTAATGCTGTCTTAGATACCACTCCTGAGACTCCATCCCCATTGATTGCAGTGACTGAAAACAAGATTGTCCGTAAATCACTGGTAGATTCTGTCAAATTGACAAAGTCTGTTTCGGATGCTATTCAGGAAAAAGATTTCAAGAAGGCCATGTCCTTGAGAGACACAGAGTTCATTGAACATTTGAACAATTTCATGGCAATTAACTCTGCTGATCATAATGAGCCTGACTTGCCAAGAAATAAGAGGTTAAAGATTGCCATTGTTAATGTTGGTGCGCCAGCTGGTGGTGTCAATTCGGCAGTTTACTCAATGGCCACGTACTGTATGTCTCGGGGTCACAAACCATACGCTATCTACAACGGATGGTCAGGACTCTGCAGACATGAGAGTATTCGTTCCTTGGATTGGGCTTCCATGTTGGGATGGCAGAGCCATGGTGGTTCCGAAATTGGTACCAATAGAGTTACCCCTGAGGAGGCTGATATCGGAATGATTGCATACTATTTCCAGAAGTACCAATTCGACGGATTGGTCCTTGTCGGTGGTTTCGAGGCATTCGTATCATTAAATCAATTGGAAAGGGCTAGAGACAGTTATTCCGCCTTCAGAATTCCAATGGTATTGATCCCAGCAACTCTGTCAAACAATGTTCCCGGTACTGAGTATTCCTTAGGTAGTGACACTGCTTTGAATGCTTTGATGGAATACTGTGATGTGATTAAGCAATCAGCCTCTTCCACCAGGGGCAGAGTATTCGTTGTTGAATGCCAGGGTGGTAATTCCGGTTATTTGGCTACTAGTGCTTCCTTGGCATGTGGTGCTCAGGTATCGTATGTTCCAGAGGAAGGTATTCCATTGGATCAATTAACTCTAGATATTGAATCTTTGGCAAAGCAGTTTGAGAAATCAGAAGGTAGAAATAGATTCGGTAAATTGATCTTGAAGAGTACAAATGCATCAAAGGCATTGTCTGCAGAAGCATTGGCCGAAGTAATGACTTCTGAGTCTAACGGTATATTTGATGCAAAGGCAGCTATCCCTGGTCACGTCCAACAAGGTGGTCTACCATCTGCAATTGATAGAACTAGAGCTACTAGGTTGTCCATTAAAGCTGTTAACTTCATAGAAGACCAACAAGATGCTATTATTGATGCACGTCACGCTGATGAGGTATTCGATATTTATGATAAGAAGGTAGCTCGAACTGCAGCTGTATTGGGTGTCAAAGGTAGTCACATTTTGTTCACTTCAATCAGAAAATTGTGGGATACAGAGACTGAAATCAAGAAGAGAACACCAAAGATCATCCACTGGCAGGAGACCAGGGAGATTGCAGATAGATTGGTTGATAGGCAGATAGCCAATTAGAGACAGAGGGAAGAAGAAAACATAAATAAGCTGAGGTTCATGAGGTAATTGTATAACGTGTATTCCGAAGAAATTTTTGATGACTTAAATGTTAATTTTTTTTTTTTTTTTTTGGTTTTTTTCTTCTTAGTCCAGATTTGACTGGCTTTTCTCCGCAAGTAATTTTTTACTTTTCACCGAGGAGAATGTAGTTACATGTTTATCACATTGTAGAATCTTGGAATACATTCGATACGCAGGGGTTGAGGAAGGAGTTAGGTCCTTTTTTTTTTTTTTCATCTCTATCATAACAATCATTAGTACAATCCTTCTCGTAACGGTGTACAAGAAATTAGTCAAAAACAAAAAAACTTAAATCAGTTTATCGCAGTTCGAAACACACTCAAAACAACCACAACAATTACGTTACCATCAATAATTGATCCAGTTTCAATTCTAGCGTTTCCTCGTTGTGTCCGAAATTCGAGAAGATTTGTATCTAATGATTCGGACCGAACTTTACCAACTAAGTACAGCGTGAAACCAAGTACAACTAAAAACAATTATTTAAAACTTGGTCAAATAACATTGATGGTTGGAAATGGTACCAATTTCATTGGTATTATGACTAATCACATAGATGTCAAAGCACCGACACTAGCAAATGAATCCAAGATACGAAAAAGGGATAATAGACAAAGGTTATCGGCACATAAAGTTTCGTTATTTCTGTATCCAAACGTAAAAGCAATTAGCTGTAAAGATGGCAATACGACCAAAAGTCCCCTTCTATCAAACGGGCCGTTAGAACTGTATCAAATTGTCACACCATCATTAAATAATAACGATAGAGGCCAGGAGATGAATTACTTATCGCTGGGTAGAAGGGGTAATATCGTTCATCCAATTCTGCCAAGACTACAAGTAAAAAGACTAAAGGCCAATAATGAGATCAGTTTTTTGATTACTTTTTACAATCCAGAGAGGTACTGGGAATTGGAATTTCTCCCGAGTAATAGTGACAATGAAGAACTACTAGCAGCCGTTAGAGATTTCGAAAGAGTAATATCGAGCATTTGTGTCTACACAGGTCTAGAAGTTGAAACTGAAGCTGAAGCTGAAGACGAACTGGATTATTTGTTGAACGAATCCGAACAGGAGTCGGATTCAGAATCGAACCCAGGACAAATCTTCGAGACCGTAAGGTCTTCATCACGCGAGACGACCGCCACTGATGAATTCATCAATGAAGCATTCAAAAGGGCAATTCGTGCAATGACCGAGACAGGAGATCTGAGAACAACAAATAGACCAAGACGGCATAGCACGTTTGCCGCCTGGCGACCGCAACGTCAGAAGGACGACAGTTTACGTAAAAGATTTTCATACCAAGGCTTACCGCTGAGAATCGCATCCGATCCAACGAACTAGATTAAAATTACAAACAAATCAATAACAATAATAATATAAGTTAAATTAAAAAATTTATAAGGCTCAAGACAATACCTATCTACCGACAGTCTGAGAAGATGAAAGTTTCTGTTCCAAAAGACGATTCTTCTTTTCCAATTCCTCGTTCCTAGCCAACAGCTCTTCCACTTTCTCCTCTAATTGTGTCATTCTTTCTAACTTTCTGGCTCTCGACCTTCTCGCAGCCTCCGTGTTGCGCGCCCTCTTCATAGAAACAGGATCATCGCTTTCGCAGACAACGGGAGTCAAGGGGGAATTTCTATTCTTGCGGTTGTATGAAACAACACCCAATTTGTCAACTTTCAAAACCTTCGAAGACTTCTGACTGCTAGATCTGCTGCCAGTCTTGACATCAGGCTGTGGAGTAGGTAAAACAAAATCCGAAGGAGGAACGGAAACTGCAGAACCAGACAAAGCAGGACTCAATTCTTTCTCGTCCGGCCCACAACTACTAAAATCTAACGTCTCCCCAAGTCCCTTGTTTTCTCCAAACTCCATACCAAGGAAGTCTATATCAAAAATGTTGCCGCTGTCACCAGCGATGGCGGCAGCAGCATTTCCTCCGCTTCCGTTTTCAGTAGTTGAAAGATCTTGCAAGACCCCTTCAACATCACTACCTCCAACGATACCGGAATCCCGGCCACCATCATCACCAAACAGCGGCTCCCATGAGCCGCTACCGGCATCCTGCTCGAACATGGGCTGCTCATCATCCAAAAAGAAACCGTCTGCGATCTCTGCACCCAGACACCCAGGTGCGGGGCTACCCAACTTATTCTCGAATAAACTTTGTACTGGCATTTTCTGTTTTGGGATAATCAAAAGCATTCGTATGAAAACACATTCTACCTAGAAAAAATTCTGTACACCACATGGTGTTTATCTTTACACGCACTCTAACACATTTTTCTCTATCTCAGGGGGAAAAACCAAACTAGTGGGAGTAAACTCCTTAACACAGTAAACTTGTATGTTCTGTATAAGTTACTGTTAAATTTCTACCTTCAATCCTAACGGAGATCAAATCTAACAAGTCATCTTGAGTATATTCAATGTCTATTACTCTCTCCTATACTCAAAAAAATATAATAAAAGTTGACTCAATATTCTATCAATTGTGTCAGTAGCGCTTGTTAGTCTTTTCGTTAGTGCGTGTAGTCTGTGATCGTCTTTTGAATGAAGGGGGGAGTTGAAAAACTGCGTTTTTTCGGCTCTTGTTTTTTTTCACTACCTCTTATAACAAGACACCGCGTGGGGTTCATTTCTGCGTCGCCTCACAAATGTTCCGCTCATGGCCCGCCCGACTTCTTTTTTTAATATTTTCTGTCTCCACCATCGGGTGTACCGGTGAGCAGTCACCCGTTTTGGTCTACACCCTTACATCCATCGGTTTCTTTCTTTCCGCACTATACAAACGAGGCGCATGCGTTTCAGCTGCATACCTCAGTGGGTGTCATGGAGTGGGGTATGGATGTTCTTGATTGGTCTTGACTCTGGCTTCTAGTAACCGAAGCATATAACTCATTATGCAACCAACAGTTCCTTTGGAATTGCTGTTTCCTTCCTTTTTTATCTATAGGAAAAACAAAAGGAAAGCCAGAATAAGAAAGACGGTAGGAGTCGACAGGACGCCGTTGTGGTAGTGCCGAAATATGTCAGCCTGCTATTATTCTTACATTACAAAGAATTGCGAGATCAATCGACAATGGCATTGTCTGTGCCAGCCAGCGAGCTAGCAAGCAGTGGAAGCAAGCAATCTTGCAGTTGAAGTGAGAAGATTTCTCCCTTCCTCCTTTTCTACGTCCTTTGTTTCTTTTCTCTTTTTTTTTTTTTTGCTGTGAGGAAATCTTGTCGACCAACTGGAGTTTTACAGTTCGAGGGTCTCGAAGGATGTCTTAATAACATAATAGCATATGATTGTCCGACATGAGATTCTTTTCTTGGTTGGGACCTTCTTTCTCTTGCGCCGCTGGCAGGACTGCGAGAAGTTCTTCTCTTCCATTGCTTACTGATTAGAATAATACCCAAAGGATTCTTCTTTTTCTGTTTTTTTTCCTTCCCTCCCTTCTGTGCACCGAATAGAAAAATAGAAAACGAACAAAAAATATTGTTATTCATACTATTATTTTTATTCATTAAGATTTCGGATCGCGATTAAAGTGATTTCTATAGAAAAGAAACTACATTGCTTCATTTCATTCTTTTAGAAATCTTAAGGTTGAAATAGGATTGTAGTGAGTGAGGTTAACTTAAGTTTGACATACTTTATTCCACTAAGACAAAACTTTCGTACCTAGAAGAAAATTTAGAAGAGCGAGAGTAGAGTGAAAGAGAGCTCCTTCTTTTTCTTTTTTTCTTGGTACTATTATTATTATTATTATTATTATTATTGTTTTTGTTTTAAACTCCGATTACTCATTAGCAGTAGAACTACATGTTCGCCTCGGGGCGTTCGGTATAGCGTTATTAGGTTTTCACTGATACTTGCAAGCATATCAAGCGCTGAAAAGGACATTAGAATTTTATTTGGGTAGGGTCTTTTTCTTTTTTTTTTTTTTTTGTTATCGTCGTTGTTGTTCCTTTCGTTTCTTATCTCGATGGATATCGGACCAACATTTAAAGGTTATATTGAGGACGAAAACGATGCTCTCCTCGTCTTGCAGGCGACATTGGATGGTAAATTGAGGCATATTCCGAGGAGGCCATATGAAGTGGAAAGGAGGTATTTGATAGTTTCAGGATCGATTTTTGTGTTTATTGAGGAAGTTTCAGGAATCAGGCGATGGACCGATGGTGTATCTTGGTCGCCTAGCAGGATTTCTGGGAAATTTTTGATGTACAAGGAGTTAGATAAGTCCTTACAATCTCTGCCCATGGGTGCTAACCGTAAAAGGACAAGTGGAAATTCGTCTTCTTTTTCGTCTTCGCCACCACTGTCGCCGAAGCTGAAGATGACCTCGTTGACATCTAATCAATTCAGTGGTGGTATTAGGAAGGGTGTTGTGTCTGCGTCTCCGTCGAGTGGTAGCAGTGGTAGCAGTGGTAATAGTTCGTCGGGATATGATTGTCGTCCAATACCATACCAGAATCTTTCTCCACCGTCATCAGCACCACCATTAAATGGTCATCAACATCGTATTTCAAAATACACAGGATTTGTCAAGAAGACCATGAGTGTTCGAGTTAAGACTAGTGGTATGATTTCGCCAGAGACTTTGCATATTGTTTCCTATTACTCAGTGGAGCATGTTAGATCTGGTAAGTTGATCAGACCGAAAGATTCACTTTTCTTTGGTGATACAAAGGCGTCGCAAGAATTGTTAGTTGCCGTGGAAAATACGTCATTGGGATCTCAAAGCAAGTCAAGTTCCGCAACAGCTGTGAGTTCGCCATTAGTTCCTGGTGGTGCAAATGCTAATGGTAAAATGGCATTTGTTGACAAAAATAATAGTATTGATAGTACTAGTACTGCTGGCAGTATGGGGGAATCACAACGACAACTTAATAATCGTTGTAGTATCGATAACGACCATCACAGTTATCATCGGCAACAACAGGCAAAACCTTCTTTACCAAGCATACAACAACTGCCGTCCTTGAGGATTCCCTCTTTGACTTCCGTTTACAATAATAATGATAATGATAACAACAGTAATAACAATAATAATAATAATGATAATAATAATAATAACAGTAACAATAATAATGATAATTATACTAATACTAACACTACTCCTACTAATAATAATAATAAGACTAATAATACCAGTGACAATAATACCAGTTATGGTGGTAATGGTAATCCAACTGGTGCAGTGCCTCTGCTTCCCCACACTAAATTCACAAGACACACTGTGAATCCATTGCAAAATCATTATTTGAACTGCGACAGTCAAAATCATCCACCTTCAAGTGTTGTCAATTCGACGACACCTACTGCTCCTCCTTCTCTTCCCCCAGTGTTGAATAAAATCAATTCGGGATTTTACGGTTTCCCACCCGGTTACACATATTATGGTAGTTCACCACATCAAAACAGTGGTTTGTTCTATCCATTACCAACGGCTACCCCGCCACCAATGGTCACTGCAACTCACTTACCACACCCATTGACGAGTACTATAACAACAATGAGTTCGACGACGTCAACGACTGCGCTGAAGAACCTGAAAGATTTGAAGGGTGAAACATCTTTAAGGCCAAATCCTGCAAGAGCACCTGCAGACGCTGCAGATTAATCAATGTAAGAAGATGATGGCTACATGTGCATGAACATATCGTTGTTTGTTGTTGTTGTTGTTGTTGTTTTTCCTTTCTTTTCTTTTTTTTTTTTTTTTTGCATTTCATATCGACTAGATTGATTTAAAGTTGGGTAGTCGCAACTTGTTTCTACAATCAAGCATGAGAAATTGAGGTGATATATGAGGTGTGTGTTCTATGGCCATTCTAATTTTCTTTAACCAGTTTGTACTATTGTAACATATCTATGAAGTCAAACAGAAAAAAAAATAAATAAATAAATAAAACCGGTGAAAACAAACTATTCATTTTCTTGAATATCCTTAATCGACGAATCTTCTTCTTATTGTTTGTAGTGATAGTATAGCGACGGTTAGTAACTCTTAATTCTTTCGTCTTATGCGATTGGATAATGGGACGGATGGTCCGAGCGAGTAAAAGTTTAGTAAACGTTGGTTCAGCTGAAGGTTCCTTTCGTACAAGAAAAAAAAAAGTTCGCGATGCTTTATGCGTAATCTTTGAATAAAACAAGTTAATAGACATAGTATTATCGAGCAAATTGGCATTTTTTCCAAGAATATTTGGAAATAATTACGCTGGAATCAAGGCTGTCGATGAATTAAAGTTTTACTCCCCTATGTTGGAAGATGGTAACAATCACGAGTACCTCGTTCCTGATGTATCACCACTATCACCATCAGATGTTATAGAATCAAGCAGAACTGAATCGAGTGATGGTAATGACGGTAGTAGATTGGGCGAAACCCAAATTGTTGCAATGAGTGGTGCGTTAGCAGGATTTTTATCAGGAGTTGCAGTTTGTCCATTGGATGTTGCAAAGACCAGATTGCAAGCACAAGGAATGCAATCACAAAATGAGAATAAATATTATAGAGGAATGCTTGGAACTTTAAGGACGATCTACAAAGATGAAGGTTCTAGAGGAATGTACAAGGGGATAGTGCCAATTGTTCTTGGATATTTCCCCACATGGATGATTTATTTTTCGGTTTACGAATTTTGCAAAGATGTTTATCCAGTTCTATTGCCTGGTTATGAATTTATTGCACATTCATGCTCTGCAATTAGTGCGGGTGCAGTTTCTACAATTTGTACCAATCCAATTTGGGTTTTAAAGACAAGACTAATGTTACAAACGCATGTATCAACTAATCCAACACATTATAAGGGAACTTGGGACGCATTTCAGAAAATATTAAAACAAGAAGGCTTAAAATCATTTTATGCAGGTTTAGTACCGTCATTATTAGGTCTTTTTCATGTAGCAATTCATTTCCCGGTTTATGAAAAATTAAAAGTTGCTTTTAGGTGTTATGGAGATTCGGATCTACGATCTGGTAAAACTTTGCATTTGGGTAGATTAATTTCGGCATCATGCTGCTCGAAGATGGTTGCATCCTTAATAACATATCCACATGAGATTCTTAGAACTAGAATGCAGTTAAAATCAAATTTACCAAATAATGTACAAAAAAGGTTGTTCCCATTAATTAAGAATACTTATCAAAAGGAGGGGTTTAGGGCCTTTTATTCAGGATTCGCAACAAATTTGTTTAGAACGGTTCCAGCATCTGCAATTACGTTAGTATCATTCGAGTACGCAAGAGACCATTTATCATCTTTAAATGATAAAGTGTTTACACCACCTCCTTTTCCAGGTAAATCTCCTTCATGATCGTTATCACCATCATTTAACCAATTCAGTGAGATGGGCACAACAAGGGAAAAAGCAAGGGTTACTTCAAAGATAGGAAATGTCTATATTCAATCGAAATGCATAATATGTACATTAGATTATCGATATCATTATTACGAAATTCACTTATTATATTTATTACATTACCTTTTAGCCTTAGAAAAGAAAAAAAAATCATTTATTTATCTTTTGTTCTTATTGTCGCTACATCATTACCCTTACATGTTTGGGGATCTTGTTTATCTTGGCGAAATTCTATAAAGATCAGAAATAAAATGGAAATTCGAACAATACTTCTTCGCCACACTCTTAAAATCAAATCGTCTAGGCAGGGGTAGGATAATTCAAGTGGAGACGAATAAGGCATGAAGTTGCTTAAACTGTTAACAGTGCTACAACTAATTCTAGGCATTGCGAAGTCTAGTAGTGGTAATGATGATGAATTTCGGTCAAGGAAGCCTTTGAGTGAAAAGGAGTTCAAACAAGAAATTCAGAACGGATTACATGTTGTAGAATTTTACAGTCCCTACTGTCCACATTGTTTAGAATTTGCGCCAACATGGCATGAAACTTGGAAGAAATTCCATAAGGAAGGGGAAAGGTTAAACATTTCATTTGTTCAAGTTAATTGTGTTAAAGATGGGGATTTATGTAGCGATGAAGGTATAATGGCATATCCTGCCATAAGATTGTATGGACCACAAGGTTTTATAAAGAATTATCCCAATGAATTTGAAAATACAGAGAAGGATCTAATCACTTTTGCTCGTCAAGAGGCTTTGGATCCAGTTAACATGGAAGCAACAGATTTAGATATCTCGAGCAAATTTTTGAACGCTCAGGATTTTAACGAATTATTAGCTGGTAGGGCTAAGCAACCTTATTTTGTGTCATTTTGGCCAAACAATGATCATGGAGATCCATTAGCTGAAGGTAAGGTTTACGAATCTTGCTCAGAATGTCAATCCTTCCAAAAACTTTGGCCTCAAATTACCAGGAAGCTGTTAATCCATGGTGTTGACACCGGTCACATTAATTGTGAGGCCCTTCCAAATTTATGCAATGAGATGGGTTTCCGAAGTTTGGTTAATGATGAAGATGAAGAGGGAAATTATCCCAGAGTAGCTTTAGTGCTTCCTGGAACAGGTGTTAATAATGTTTTCATTTATGAGAATGGATTCTCTAGTTCTGTTGGGCCCTATGAGGATTTTGTCGCCAGAGTCATTTTCAATTCTGAGGCTCCGGAAATTTCCTTAGAACAAATTGTTAAATTGGTTCGTCAAGATTTCCAATTTCCTGAAACTGAAAATCGTCCATTCCCATCTCAGGCTACACATGTTGTGTTTTCTTATAGTCCTGAAAATGTGGTTTCTGAAGATTTCCATGTTCTCGAACATTTGGTACATCATTTGGCTAAAGTTCCTAATGCTTATTTACATAAATCCAAAGATGATATTTCTCAGGCTGCAGAGAAGACCTTAAATTACATGTACGAAAGGATAAACTATAATGGGAGTGAGCCTGTAAAACTACCCAAAACCGAATACTTAGACCTGAATCTAGTTGCTCAAAGCCCAACTTTTTACATTTTCAAAGAAGGGGATTGGGTTCCACATTTATACCTCGGAGATTCCACAACAGAAACAAGAAATGTTGAAGCTCTAGCAACATGGTTTAACCAATCTGCATTACCAGTTATCAGTAGAGTAACACCCTACAATTTCAATCAATTGTTGAGTTTCCAGCCTGATAACTATAATGCGATCGTGATTCAATTGGTAAATCTAACCGACGCTGAAACTATTAAAACAAGTAACGAACATTTGAAGAATTTTGTCATGGCAGCATATGATTTTGAAGACATTAGGATGCAAAATGTGGTTAACATACGTGCTGAGAAGAGGGCGGACAAGGGCAAAAGAGTGAAAGCCTTAAAGGCGGCACAGGCGTCCTCTAGTAAACTCGGCAAAGTGTATCATGAACAAATTGACTTAGAAGATGATCACAAAGTGATTCTTGGTTACGTGGACATATCAATGGGATTACAAGTTTTAAAAGAGCTTGGCTTCCACAAGGGTAGACATGACTATAACAGTGGTGATGTCCTTATGGTAGATAGTCTTTCTGGTGTCTTCATTGAAAAAGACGTCTTTGGTCATAGGTTGACGACGGATTCGATATATTCACTGAGGGAAACTCTAGTCAGATTAACACTACCTGATCTCTCACATTTCCATAGTGATTTAGAAAGCCATAAATTGTCTTTCAGCTACAACAGAGGGTTTGGCATTTTTGAGCCCATAAGACAATATAAAGCATGGCGTTATTTCTTCATCGTAGGTGCCCTCGTGTTGATCTTTAAGATACCATCAATATACAAGGGGTTTAAGGTGAACAAGAATTATCAGGCGAAGAGGGACACTGTTGGGCTATTAGGACAACATAGCAAGAGATCAAGGGACTAAGTCAAGGGTTCTTGGTGCCTGCTATATTGCGTTTTGGTTTATTTGGGATTTTACTATACAAATTTTTTAAAACAATTGTTTTTTTCTTTTATTCGCATCGATAAGTCTATATTTCCAGCATTCCCTTAAGATCGTTAAAGTTTCTAATGTGTACTAGGCAGCGCCACTATCACAGAAACATGGGATTTATATCCTCTGATGCAATTTTATGGAAATTCCAAAATGTCTACCTTTTCACTTCAACGAGAAGGTGCCTTAATACTACCTTACTCTTACCCAGAAAAAGAAGATACCAACGACAAAGAAGATCAGTAACCACATCTTAAGGCTGATTCTTGATTTTTGGGCCATTACCATCATGTTTTTAAAGGTAGCCCCTAACTTCATTGCAGTACTTTCAAAAGTATCACCTAACTGATTAAGTGTTTGATTACTACCACGAATTTCATCTCCCATCCTTGTCGATAAATTTTTGAGCGCTTGTATTTTTTGACCCATGACACTTGCATCTTGTTCACTCTGAGACTCTAACTGAGCTAAAGAGCTCTGAGAGTAGTCTGCTCTCTTCGGTTGAGCGTATGGAGAGGCAGGCTGGTTGAAACCGGTATCGAATAGTCGCGTTCTAGTACTGTCACGTTGGTGTAGTGATTGATCCATTTGTGTATTCGTAGGTCTCTCTGTCTCTTCTTTTGGTACTTTCCGTCTCAGACCACAAAGAAAGCGCAAGGTACTCTGTCAAATAGACCTGGAGATCAACCAATTCGCCAATGAAATTTAGAAACAGATTATCTTGTCGCAATTCTTCTCGGTTTTGGTGAATTGTATGAATTACGTTATAGAAAGTGTTCATTCATATCTTTCTCTAATCTTCGTCATTAACTACGTCTGATATTTCGATATGTTTTTATCATCATTATAGTGAGTGGTGAAGATGATTATCAATGCCATCGAATTGTGTAAAGTTCATCGAGTAAGCTCTTAAAGGAAAAAAATAGCTATGGATGATCCCATTAATGCTTCTCTGGAGGCATTAAGTCAAATAAAGCATATCTTTTTAATCCTTTCGGGAAAGGGGGGTGTTGGTAAGAGTTCGGTGACTACACAAGCCGCCCTAGCATTATGCAATCTTGGGTATAAAGTTGGTGTCCTAGATATTGATCTTACAGGACCTTCGCTGCCGAGAATGTTTGGATTGGAAGGTCAAAGTATTCTACAATCTCACCAGGGTTGGGCACCTGTTCCGATCCCAGTTCCAGAAGACATTAAAGGATCATTAAAAGTTATTTCTTTGGGATTTTTATTGGATAATAGAGGTAATAGTGTCGTTTGGAGGGGACCTAAGAAGGCTTCCATGATCAAACAATTTATTGCAAATGTAGCATGGGGGGAATTAGATTATCTTTTGATTGATACACCTCCAGGAACAGGAGATGAACATATATCAATTGCTGAACAACTAAGGTGGTCGAATCCCGACGGTGCTATAATTGTAACGACGCCCCAAAGTGTTGCTACTGCAGATGTGAAGAAAGAAATCAATTTTTGTAGAAAGGTGGAATTGGACATTTTGGGAATTGTGGAAAATATGTCAGGCTTTATATGCCCTCATTGTGCAGAATGCACAGATATTTTTTCTAGCGGTGGCGGATCCAGGTTGGCCCAGACCTATTCAGTACCATACCTAGGTGCTATTCCTATGGATCCTAAATTTGTGGATTTAATTGAGAATCAATCCACCACAGGGGAATCATTGGTTCGTTCATACCATGAATCCTCTATCTTTGTCATCTTTAAAGAAATCTTGAAGGCATTGCTGGAGAATCAAAAACAATCAAGGCATTAAATACTTTTGATTTTGTATAAGGACTATATTCATTTCGACCTTTTGATATTAATAATATCACTAGCATTGATATTTTCTAAAGTGGTGGATGTTGATGGGAGAGAAGTTTTTTTCCTTAAGGTTGGAATCATCAATTGAATTCCAGGTTTGCTTGATGAGGAGGACGTAGATACCTTCATTTGATCGTCAACGGGTTCCATCCATGAATTTTCTTCTTGTGGATCCTGGAATGGGGCAGATTGCGGAAGTGATGACGAAGAAGGTGCTGTCGATAGTGATGGCGCTGATTTGGGAAACTTCTCGTTTAGCAATTGGAAAAGCAGTGGATAGTGTTGCTTATTAACTAGATCTTCATTTAACATTTGGCTCTTTTTTGGGAACCGAAGATCGATCTTTATAATGTTATTTAGTATGTCTCCGATTAGACCGTCAATGTTGTTTACTAAATTTTGTGTTTTATCTTCCTTATCAATGAAAGTGCCTAATAACTTTGAATTATAACTGGCGGCTCTATTTTGATCCCTATCCACTGTAATTTCGTTATAAGCGTGATTTACCCTTTTTAATAACTTCTTTAGCTGCAATTCTACTAGTCCAATCTGTCTATTCTCATTGGAAACATCTTTCTCAACTACACTGTATAAAGAGGAAATATCATCTTTAAGTTGTTTAAAGTTGGGGCTTACGGCGTCAAATATAGAACCTTCTAACAATTGTCTATGGCTTGGGATTATTGAAATCTTTTTCAATTCTTCATAGGCCTTATCATTCTCAATAGTTTTGAAACTAAATCTGGTTCTTCTTCTTCTTCTTGTACTGTTCTCACTCATTTATATATAAATTTGATTACCTCTCATTGTAGTGTAAGTTTATCAAATTATGATTTTATTTCTCCCTTTGATGGCTTACTGCAAGAAGGCAGTCCTTTGTTTTACCTTTACAATGACAAAACATTAATTTAAAGATTTTACAAAACGACCCAATTCAAAGAAAAATCCTTTCGGATTGATAACTTGGACGAATCGTGAAGAAACTACTCTCAATGTAAACCTTATAAACGCTCTACAACAGTTTTCTGTTACACACAACCGAAAAAACCCCTTGATGAAAGTTTGAGTCGGGAAGAAAGTTGCATGATACCTGTAATGCTATATACTACACCAACAGATCGCCTTTCTTATGATCCATGAAATTACTTAACTTTCAGTGTAAAATGGTCACTTCGTCAAGACCAAAAGCACCTTTTAACTGATTTAGACATGCTCCCTAGAGATCGCTGGTGCATCTAAGCTTTATGATACGACTTTAAACCATCAAGTCCTGAATAATGAAGTAAAGAAAATCAAATGAAAGTCTTGCTGTAGGTTCAACGTGTCCGTATAAATTCCAATTCCAACTCTTTTTTAATGTCGCTTCAGTGCTACGTAGAAAAATTCACTAGTTGAAAAGCATCGGTACCCAAAACTGCGTTAATATTCAAAGAATTCGGCCCTTAGAACTATAGAAAGATGGATCAAAGAAAGAACAGTATGTACCAATTGATTTCAGCATTTTCTAACTGTATTTGTCTTCTTTCCTCTGGTTAATCGTACTCTTTACTAACTTGTGGCATTGCAAGATTTTCAATTGAAATATAACGAATACAAGAACATTTTAGAGGAGTTACAAGAAAAAGTCATTGAACTAGGCCATGACAAAGATGAACATGAGATTGTTTTAAAGACTTTGCATGGTACTGATCCAAAAAGAAAATGCTATAGAATGGTAGGCAGCTCCCTTGTGGAAAGTGATGTGGAAACCACTGTTCCAATACTTGAAACTAAGAATGAGAAACTAATGGAAACCATATCAACCATGAAGTCGGAATTAATCAAGACCGCACAAGGATTCGAAAAGTGGAAAAAGGACAATAAGATCCAGGTTGTTAAACAATGATTTTCGACCATTTCTTCTGAAATTTATATTTCTATTTGTCTTCAAGAGGTAGATTGTATTTCGATAGATTATATGTATACTATAAATTCTTTCAGGATTTTTATTTTTCTCATCTTTTAAAGAGAATGAACCTCTCAGTTGTTCTTCTTATTACTATTCACAGACTTGTTAGCCGCTGGAGACGCAGTAATAAAGAATATGATGAAGATCACCCATGCGAAAATGACAGAAAAAATGGAACTTAAATAAACCACTGCATTGGAGATATCCCAGCTTCTTGCATATTCACTATGGGCCAGATTACGAATGGGTCTAACATCTCTTTGCACAGCAAATGAATAGCCATCCCTCTTGTAATCAGTTTCAAAAGTGAAGACGCCGTGATGATCAGGCAAGTTGAATTCACCAGTGGTATAGTACTGAGCTTCACCCTCTTGTCTACTGGGTTTCAAATTTAATCTATAATAAGGATCTAACATCTTTAGCTCGAATTGAATATCATCAGTGCTGAATGGTACCCATTTTTCCCCATTCCACTCAGAAAAGCCGACTTCATATATCACTTTGTCTTTAATCTTATAAGGGACTTCGTCATAAGAAGTACCATCTGCATGGAAATGTGCTGAATTGAAGCTTTTAACAACATTTTTTTCTTGAAATACCCACTTGGCTACTTCTTGAGCAAACTTGCCATTTTCACCATAAAACTCATCCTTTATGAAATCAACACTACCCAACCAAGCAACACGAGCGTTGTTTAAATTTTGAAATCCTGTTGCCAAGAACCCTTGAGACCCTACAGTCCATGGATCCTTTCCGGTTGCTCTGGCGTATGATGTTCTTGGAGCAGCCAAAATTGGGAAAATCTGTTCACGATTATCCAAAAGTGCTGCTGATGAAGTACTTAAACTCAAAGAGTCACCATTCTTAACATCGTAGATATGTGGATCTCTAAATTCACTTGAACCAAGTCTTAAAGATCCTTCCACATTATCGACTAACTCATACCCCTTAGGACTTGGAAAAATACCCAATTGATTTAGAAACAAACGGATAGAATCAGGAACGGCAGCAGGACTGGTTAAAGATAGTATGTCACCCCCATCATTATAAAATTGTAACAAAATTTTATCTGAAACTAATTTGTTAATGTGCTTACCTTTAACCGGTAGAACTACCAAATTATCATAAAGTCTGTGTTCGCCTTCATATAATTGAACATCCTCAGTAGAATTTGCTGAGTAGTAATCCAACTCATGTTCACGGTCTTTCAAGCCATTCAAAAAGCTACTAAAACTATCCAACTGGTCTAACCTTTCATCATGAAGCACCAAAGTTTTAGATGCGTGTACACTTGCCGAATACACGTTACCACAAAGGGCCAAAAAAAAAGTAATAAAGATGGATATCATTAGTGCAAATTGTCAGAAAGCACTAGCGGAAGCCAATTGACCTTATAATTATCAACTAGAAGTAAATGGCTCCTTTTTTAGACTTTTTAAATATTGTAAGCTTATTAGACTGGTTAACGTTTGTTGAAAGGTGTGTGTACTTTTCGACAACTTGGTCGTTCTCGCCTTGCACTCACCAGAAAACATAATAAAGCGGCCCGGTTCCTACGATCATTAACGGAGAACAAATACATCGAATAGACCAATAAATACAAGGTCAAGAATAGTATAGGTCATAAAAGCATCTCGATCAAGAATCGCATACAGCTTTCGTCGTTTGCTCTCATTAAATGACTACACAGGGTACCGATTCTAGGGACATTGATCCCAAAGAATTTGCACAAGCTTGGAAGACCTTACAAGAAGGTGAACATACTGCTGATGAGATAGAGGATAAGCTTGATATAATGGAGGAAAAAATGGCGGTTCTTCTGGAACAAGTTGAGAAGTTGCAAGAAGAGACTGGGTCTTCTGACAATTCCCAGCCCAAGAAAGAAAACGGTAAGAGGAAATAGGGTAAAACGGATTCTGATCCCGGAATTAGCTAGTTTAGTCAACTAAAAATAAAAGGAAATTAATTAATTAATTAGAAAAGATGAATCAAATTACAACTAGGGTATCGTTCGCTATCGAAACCCTTGATTCGCCACATGCGGCTAGGTATGACGACCGGTTTTTTTTATGAATACGGGCTCCTGACTTTCAACGAAGGGGTTAGCAGGTCTCTCTGGATTGAGCATGTAATGTTTTGGATCAGTGTCGAGTACAACCTTGACTTGTTTACCATTACCAAGCCACCATCTTCTTAGTTCAGAACTTGGTGGTTTAAGCGCTCTTTTTTGTTTGGCACTAGCAGGTGTGTTCTCAGGTATAGTACTTACATTTTCGTTATCGATACCATCAATTAAAGTACCACCACTAGTCAAAATAGCCATCTTTTCCTCCTCACTTAACGTGGCTAACTTTTCCGCAATCTTCCCGTATATATATGAAGATAACGCCGCCTTTTTCTGCTCATCAATCACAGTAACTTGGGCAACAAAAGTTGCATACACCGGCCTATGATCTGAAAAGAGAATGTCTTCTGCACAACCATAATTCACTTGTTTCAAAACTTCACCCCTATTAAGAATTCTATCTGTCCAAGCTGGAATGCGCATCTTTTCACTGGTGTCGTACGTTTTGGTCCCTGGATTAAACTTATAAGTAGGGGCAAAATTGATCTCCATTTCATTATAGTACGGGAAAGCCTCACCAGCAATCATTTGTTCATTCAATTGATCTTTTTCAAAGAGAATCGCGTATTGTCTTTCGAGAATGAGTCTCCTCACTTCATCATTGGACATCAGGATCCTATAATTGAAATCACCCATCCAAATGATAGCGTCATGATCCTTTATTCGCAGGCCTCTTGGAAATCTTATGTTTTTAACAATAGTTTTATAGTCATTGTGACGTTGTTCAACATTTTCTAACCCTGCAGCTAAATGAGATGCCAAGAAACAGAATCTTGTTGCAGAATATTTAAAACTCACCGCAACAGCTCCTTTATTGGAGGTCATACCACCGAATCCAGTCTTCTTGACATCGCCTTCGATGTGCTTGACCCTAGGATAGTGCGCTTCGCTCACGAACAGCATCAACATAACAGCACCCAGTTGACTACTCCATGGACAGCTGTACTTCTTTTCTCCAGAGCTATTCAGATGACTTAAAATTATCTTTTCCCAATGTTGTTTTAAGTAAGGATCCGTGGTCAACATATGGCCCGGAGTAAGTTCAACTACTTCTTCCAAACCAATTACATACATATCCTCCTGCCGTCCTGGATCGGGAAAAATCCAACTACTCAAATCTTCCATTGGTAACTTACCGCTTAAGTTAAAAGTACCAGCAAAAATACTGATATTTCTTTCAAAAGTATAGGTAGATCTTCTTTGACGTAAGTACTGTGAAATCGTAGAATGAAGAGGATCATATAACTTAATCTTGGAATTGAACAACTTAGTATAAATCTTCTTGTACTTCCCTGGATTCCGAACATTTTTTGAATAAGTTCTTTCGAGCCAATAGTAATTTTCTGACCAAAGTCTATCGTGCACCTTAATAAATGCAGCCGTTATATCTAAACCTGAGAGTTCCTTAGTAGCCAACTCTAGCACTTCTCGACTGACGAGCCTCTCTACAGCATTAGGCCGTTCAATTGAATCAAATGCACTGAGACGCAAAACACCAGTTTGTTTCCCAATGTAAACGCCTTTGTTCCTATTGTATACCACGGCACCGAATTCATAGATGTCCTGTTTTAACGAGTAAAGTAATTTATATGGTGTTTTCGTCAGAAGGCCTGATCCATAGTCAATATTGGTGATTTTTATTCCTTTCAAATCTGCACAAGCCTTATATCCATTACCTAAAGCTTCTTGAGATTCACTTTTAGGTTTCATTAAATTAACAATACTAACAACACCATACTTGGAAGCGATGTTATCAAAATGTCTATCAAATGCAGCCTGTGTGTGTTCAAGACTTTTGGCCAACTTGAGTTTCCTTCCAGACAATAGCTGTCCCTCAGTAGTTTCCCAGAAAAGCGGTACATTACCATTCACTTGCGTATATGAGAAAATGAAATTGTTCGTAGTGACAATGATTTCGGTCTCAATAAAATTTGACACTCTGCCATCTTCATCCATACCATTCAACTCAAACGCATTTTGTTTATTTTCCGCTGAAATCCTGGAAACTAACGTAATCGTGGCTAGAGTGTCCGTCATATCTACCACTTGAGTCTTGTAAAAGCCTCTCATCAGGAATGTGAGAAATTCCCCATCAAAAAGATGCTTTTCTTCAGATGATATGCGACTTCTCCAATTGATCAATTCAGTAACTAAGTTAGAATTCCAAATAAAATTCTTGTCCTGATTGTCGATTGTGTAATCCATACTATGTGCCAAACCATGGCTTTTCAGAACATTTGAAATGTCGAAATTTCTCGAGAAATAAAAAGTTCCATCGCTGAAAAGCTTCTTGAAAGGACCACATGGATGCTCGTTAGTCAACTTCTCATAATTTTGTTCTGAGATCTCCTGAAACAAATAATCAAAGGCAGAGGTATCCAAACTGTGAAAGTCGACATCTAAAACTTTATAGACATCTTCCGTAGCAACAATATGCTCATCCTCTTGCCGCCATCTTGGAAATCCCACCTTCTGAATCCCTGTAATAACTGCAACGAATAAATCACCGTTAACAGAGATCACCCCAAGCAACCCATTTAATATTCGGTTTTTAATCTCAACATAACCATTCTCCTTCGTAAGTTCTTGGTCAGGGACAGACTTAAGAGCAACTACTGGTGACTTTACATTCTGTTGTTGCTGTTGCTGATTCCCTGATACACCAAAGACTCCCCGAAAGGACAAATTATAGCCATTGGAAGATAGAACAATGGTACGTGGACTCCTACCGATAAAGATTCTCATGGTTCCATCTATGGAAGTGGCATTCAGCAGTCCAACAGTTTCTTTTCAAAGTTGATTTCAAAAAGTGTCCTTTATGATTTGTTTTAATTTTCACATCCTTCGCGAAGTAAAGAGTTATCAGTACTCCATACCTTTTGAACCAAGGAAGACATATGACAAATTGTACCACCTAAGTGCTCGAGTAAAATCGACACCATTTTAGAGCTTCGGGAGTCGTAATTTGAATGTTTTAGTTATTGTTGAAATGGACAAGAATTTTGATGATCTCTGCTACGCTTGTAGGATCGGAGATACAGACAACGTCGACAGACTTATTTCCACAGGGATTAACCCCAATGGTGTCGATGAGTTCGACAACTCACCGCTTTTCCTGGCAAGCTTATGTGGGCATGAAGAAGTGGTTAAATTACTACTGAAAAGAGGGGCTGTTTGTGATCGTGATCGATTCGAAGGGGTTCGGTGTATCTATGGTGCACTGAATGATTCAATCCGGGATATTCTAGTTAAACATGATATCTCGAAAGCTGTGGATATAAATCAACCATTTGTCATGCATATTTCATCATTAATCAAGGATTTATCCCTTGAAACTCATGATATTCGACTAGTCCCAAAAGGAGATAAAAACCGAGGTTTTTTGAAATTGCACAAGTTCGTATTAAGCGCCAGAAGTTCCAAGTTAAGAGACAATTTACTCACAATATGGGAGAGAAGATCCGCACTGCATACTGATATATCGATGTCTGCCCTTGTTATTATTACCAAGTTTATTTACTTAATACCCGTTTTGCATGAAATCAATATTAATGATCATGATACGTTGACACATCTGTCTTCTGAGTGGGATCTATCCTTACTTGCAGAATATTTGGGCAGATCGAAACATATAGCCGATACTTCAGAAAAATCTACGTTGATGGCCGAGTATCAGTTTAAAATCACCGAAAATGCCAGAGATCAACTAAAGCATTTTGTAAATGATAATATTTTGAAACGTTCAATTGACCTTGGTACCGGAAAAAAATATGAAGAAAAACTCCAATTGTTTGAAAACCATGTTGCCTTTCCTGATTTACTCCTGCTTGTGGAGAATTCTAACAAGGACAGGCGCATATACCCTTGCCATCTTGCAATACTAAGTCGAGCTAATTATTTCAGAACGATGTTCACACTTCCTATGAAAGAAATGACGACTTATAAAGAGTCTAGGAATTCGGTAGAATCACAGAAGTTTTCGCTAATATCCTTACCTTCCTGTGAATTCGAGGTTGCAGAAATAATTCTCCGTTATTTGTATCATGACAGCTCAGAAATTCCATGGGAGTATGCAATTGACGTATTGGTAATGGCTGATTTTCTCCTTGAAGATAGGATGAAATCTATGGCGGCAGTCGTGATGACCCAGTCGAAAGATTTTTTGGAGAAGTATTCGATTTTTGATATACTGTATGTCGCATGGGAAACAAGGATGGAGCGCTTGGAACAATTTGCCGCCAAAGTCATTGCTTTTGATCTCAAGAATTACGCTAAGGATACTAAAATAAAAGATGCGATTATGAAATCTTCTCAGATGATCTCAGTGAGAGAAGAGACGGACACGATTGAGCTTGTTGATGACATTCGTTTTTATCTCTTGGAAAAATACGCTTTTGAACCGGATGATGTAGAAATTCTGAGCGAAGAGAAAGACATACAACTTCTAAAATCATCGGGAATTCTCGACTATCAAAAGGATGTCGCCATCATAGACAATCTCTTGGATGAGCTCACTCTCCAAGCTTAGAAGATATTATGTAAAACATAAACTGTTTACTATAATTTCACTAATTAACGTTTTTCTGTTTTTTTGTAAGATGCTGGCAGCCAATCATCCACAGATGCGGGTTTGGTAGCCTTAACCTGCTTTTTTCTGGTTTCAGGCTTATTAAATGAGATAAAGGTGTAAGTTACACCAGCTATCAACAGACCAATTAATATTTGGACAGATAAAAAGCTTGGATTAAAGAAGGACATCGGAGGAGGATTAACGGTAATCAAAAGAGGACGGATTCCCATTCTCATGGGCTCTTCATCCTTCAAAACATTTAGAACGGGCAGCATGTAGAAGTTGCCTTCGGGAAGGATTAACTGCACACCAGCTTGGAAGTTTGCAGTTTCATTGACACCGACAGGGACAGGACCAATTGGTTGTTCAGTAATATTCGCAACTTGATAACCATCTGGAGTAGAAATCACAGTACCAGAAACACCGACAACACTTACATTCACTTTCTCATTATTGGTAAAAGAATAATTGAAAGTAGCAATTTCTTGCATGGAAAATTCGACACCTTTGGACAAGTCCGAGCTTAGGTGCTCAAGAATATTATAATTAACATCGAAATCAACAACGGAAGGCTCCCCAACAGCGGTTTGGTTCGAGGATTTTCCAACATCGTTCGATCCAGAAGACTTTTTAGCTAGTGCTAAAAGTGCATTCAGTAACAAATATAGCGTTAACTGTAAAAATTGCATGTTGTACTTGCTTGGTTTATTCTTTGTTGTTACGTGTAAAAGAGTTTGTTCTAGGATCAAATGTTTATAGACGCCGTTAAATTGTAAAAAGGCTGCGAAAGTATAAAAGTAGTGAAAGTAAAACGCGAAAAATACACGTGCTATAAATTGAAAAAACAAAAATGGAAATATATTTAATTTTTTTATTTCAAAACAAACTAGAAATAAATATAAAAATAAATTATTAACTAAAACCACATAAATCATACGCAAAACTATTAATTTAAAGCATTAATGTTTAGGTTTTCCGAACAAAAAAACGATTTTTCAAACTAGGATTTAATTACTTATACTCTTTTAATGATCAACAAACAATACAAATAATGAACTTGCTGAAGTATTTAGATGAAGGTTACATATATACCTCTATTTACAGTGGTTTGTGAACGATGGACGTGAAACAAACTCTACTCTATGACTAAAGTAATCATCAGAATGGTTTAGGATTCATAGTAATAATAATTATCTGACATGAAGAACGAACACATTGCTTCATTCACCACATATAGTATAACAGATTAATCAATTTTTACGCTTAAAAAAAAACCTATAACACGAGGAAAAAAGCTATTTCTATTACTGGCTAGAATCTAGATTTTCTTTCGAAGTCCCATCAGTGGTAGGAATCACCGATCCTTTCTGAAGATTGGTCTCCATTTAATGAAGGCTGTTTATCATCTGTTGTCATGTTCTCACCGTCGAAATCCTGTCTCTGATCGCTTTGACGACGAGGACGATTGTCGTATCTGTGAAAATGCCTTCCATTACCTCTTCTTCCTCCCCTGTAGTTGCCTCTCTGTTTACCTCTATAAGAATAATTGAAGCGACCAAAAGGCTTACGCTGGTCAGGTTGAAAAGGATATGGTGGAAAGAAGTCCATGCCCTTAAAATCAGGAAACCCAGGATATGTATAACCCCACTGGTTTGGATAATAGAATGGTCTTTGATATTGAGAATATCTATGATATCCAGGTAAGTTTGTCCTCTTTTTGTAAACGTTTATCTTGTTGCCCTTCAATTCTGAGCCATTTAATTCCAATGCCTTTTCTTGCACTTCAGGCGATTCAAATTGAACATATGCATAACCTTTAGGAACTCCAGTATGTTTGTCGTGAAGTAAAGTAATCCTCTTGATCTCTCCACATTCTGAGAAATGACCTTCTATGACTTCAGGAGTAACTTCAGGAGTTATATTACCAACAAAAACAGAACGTGCATCAGCTTCCACTTGAAAAATATATTTTTCTTCCCTACTCAACTTGGGCGGTCCCTTAGCTTCATTATTATTTTCTATTGAAAGACCTTTAAACTGATTGTCTATCGAATGTTCATTCTCATTCTGTTGTGATGAGTTTTCATGATCCACAACGGAGTTCTCATCTTTAATGTTATCAGTGGACACCTCTCGGTTAGATCCATTCAGCTCCTGCTGCTTTTGAGATACTTCTTCAGCTGACATAGTTTCCTTCTCCTGTATGTATGGTCTTTAAAATCTTTGGCAAGACCCCAATTCTCCAAAACTCCAAGACTTGTGAATTATAATGATAACCCGAAAGAATCAGTACAACTCTTTAACCTTTCAAGAGTCAGGTTGAAGCAAAAAGTATTCTCCATGGTAATAACCACTAGTATTATTATTGTCACTTTTTTTTTTTTTTCCAGATTTTTTTTTCACAGCGTAGCGGCCTGAACTAACGCTAAACACGAACAATTTACCCGTTCTTAGTGACTCCATGTAAGCAATTTCCTAATATATTCGTTTTTAGCGAATTCCTACAACAGCTCGAATGGTAGTTAGTAAACCTTTCCTCTGAAATTCGGATTCTTAATTATGTAAATTGCCGCCTTTTCTCAGCTTTTCTCCTAATCAGTTTTTCCTGAAAATCACATGATCACACAATGAAGATTTTTTTTCGATTTTTTTTCTAAAAATTCGACATCGAGAAAAAAAAAAAAAAAAAAAAAAATAGATTGAAAAACTCGAAAACTTCTTGAAATGAGCTAGCTCATCGCTACACTGGAACTGATTTAAAGACACCTTTTAAAATCTTCTAAGTGATCATTATCGACCTAGGAGAATAGGATCATAGCATAATATAAGAAGTCAAGATGACGTCTGTTAGAAAGAGAAAGATGAAGAAGTCTTCCGTCGGAAAAACTACCAGAAGGAATAAGGATCGTCAAAGACAGATAAGTATTGGAAGTAATCCTATTATTGCAGCCAATTGGGACTACAGTCTCACGTTAAACCAGAACTATAAGAAATTAGGTCTCAGATCTAAATTACAGAGTCCTGCTGGTGGTGAAGAAAAAGATTATAATAAAGATCAGAGGAAAGAGCCGTTAGTCAAACCTGAAATAGAAGATGAAAGTGACGAAGAAGAAGAGCTGAAAGGAGAAATAGATGAGGAGCCTCTCGATGAAGAAGAATTTGATCCATCCAAGATTCCCGAGGGTGAGGCAAGGATTAAACGTGATAAGAATGGTGACGTTTTAGAAGTAATTTATGGTCAAAAGAAGAGCGCTGATTCTTCTGAAGATGAACCACTGAAGGAAGGAGAAACTGAAGCTGAGCCCCCCAAGAGTGAAGTTGTTAGACAATTAGAACAAATAGCTTACGCACCAAGGGCAAAGAAAGAAAGAAAGATGAGTGCACGTGAAGAAGAATGGTTGACGAGGCTTTACAACAAATATGGTGATAACTACAGAAAGATGTTCTTCGACACCAAATTAAACGTATATCAGCAAAGTGAAGGTGATTTGAGGAGAAGGATACTTGGTTGGAAGAAGCAACGTGGCATTGAATAAACCCGATCATATGATCTTCTTTTACCTTCTAGATATCTCAACACACATAGTTTTGTACATTAGAAAATTTGTTTGGCCGTTTAATAAATAAGTTTGATGCCAACTATATAGCTATAGGAGCTCTAATCACAACCAGCAAATGCTCTGAAGGTAGTGAAGTCCGAATCGAGAGCTTTCACATCAACAGGTGTATTAGCGGCGATAAAAAAAACATAACCAGGTTCTGCTTTCAATGTCTTACCAGAAGCGGTTATCTCACCGCTACCCTTTGTCGTGATCAGAATACTGGCACCGTCTAAACCTTCAAAATGTCTTGTACCGATAGCATCTTTGAAAGTAGTGTACAAGACAGCGAACTCTTCAATAGGAGGATCGAAATTGGTTGTAACACCAGCGCCGGAACATTTACCCCATGTTTTTGGTTTCATCTTTTGTTCTTCCACAGGATCATAACAATAAGTTAACATAGATACCAAATTCTTAACATCTTTGAATTTGGGGGTGAAACCAGCTCTTACAACATTATCAGAAGCTGCCATACATTCAACGATGTCACCGCTGATATAAGCATGAGGATCTTTAGCTCTTAAGAACATACCCTCACCGGCCTGTAATTTACAATGATTCAAAAGTAAACAACCGCAGAACAAGCCGATATCTTCGGGAAATTGCTTGTTCAATCTAATGATTAATTCAGGTAGCTCAGATTTATTGAAGTCATTGGGTCTCTCATGTGCTCTTTGAACCAAATTGCGAGCATTTTGGGCAACTTTTTCATCGGATGCATTCATCACCTTATCGAACACTGCTTGCAAAAGTCTCTTATTTTCTTCATCTTCTGAAGAACCTTTAACGACACCAGTCTGAATTTTCGTTGTAAATTCATTAGCAACTTGCTCACCCACAATATTTCTCAATTCTGGAATACGGTTCAACTCATCTGCAAGCTCTTCCAATGGCTTAAAGCCACACAATCCTTCAAAATCAGTGACTGCAATTGCCATTTCAGGTTTGTGATTATCATCTGGATAATTCTTTGGATCCTGTTCACGTAAAATCTTACCTAACGTCTTATCGGGATGTGCTTGGATAGAAAGAACTTTGTTTATGGACAAGATTTTAAACAAAAATGGCAAGCAATTGCTTATCTGGAATTTCTCACAAACAGCACTACCTAGGAGTCTCTTTGGATCCTCACCAATAATATCTCTCAAGGGTTTTTTGTCATCATGACGAAGTGATGGAACCTTTGGATGCGTACCCATCCACAATTCTGCATATGGTTTATTCTCTTCGATCTTCAAAGAGGGATTAGAATGTGAAGCAAATTGAGCTACGGCAGAAGAACTACCGATCTTACCCCAGTCATATTGTTGATAACCTAATTTTCCATATCGTTAGTTTCTAGTTTCTTTGATTCTCCTTCCATTAAAAATGAAAACAATTGATTGCAATACGCTTAAACCATACCTGCATCTAACCTAAAGAAAGTGTCATTCATTTTCTGTAAAGGTTTAAATTTATAAGCAATTCAATTAACTCTCACTATGCTCTTTTTCCGAATTAACTTCTCTTTGAGCAGTATTTTAAAGACTGTTTATTATATTTTGTTAAGTTTTAAACTTTATGTTGACACGCATTGGTTTAAAAAGAGGACGCGAACCTATAATCCTTAACAATCGACTTACTTTAACATTGCTGTTTTGTCACGAGAATCTTGAGAAACCTAGAAAGTCTAACGAGAACAACGACAATTGATGGTGAGGAAAATGAGAGTGGACTTGTAGTTGTATGGTATATACTTGAATGTGGAAATCTTGCTGGAGAGAAACTTGCTAATCTTTAACATACACACGCTGCATATGATAAAAAAAACTGACATCTAAACTGCAAACAATATCTTCAGGGATTTCACACCAGTTAAAGAATGGATCAGTTAAAAATCCTTTAACAAACCAGTAATTTACCCTAAGCATACTCCTGTTCTTGTCCTTATTGCCTAATCATCCTTTGAAAATTGTAATGAATTTTCCCTTAGAAATCGACACCGTATTCCAACTGCGATCAAATTCTAGAAGTAGAGACAGTCAACTAGGGCAAGGAAGGATAATACAGTGGCGCTAGATAAAAATGAGTGCATTAATATTGGGCGCTACCGGGCTATGTGGTGGATCTTTTCTTAAGAACGCTATTGCTGGTAATAACTTTACAGAAGTCTCCACCATCACTAGGAGAGAGCTACCTTCAGAGGCCCACAACGTTAAACAAATTATCGAACCTGATAGTAGTAAATGGGCAGAATTGTTTCCGAATTCTGGTGTCAAGTTTTATTTTAGCTCCCTAGGTACTACTAGAGCTGCAGCAGGTAGTGCTGAGAATTTCTACAGGATTGACCATGATTTAAACGTTGAATTAGCAAAAGCGGCTAAAGCTAATGGGTGTACAACTATGGTATTAGTAAGTTCACTGGGAGCTAGTGAGAATTCTATGTTCCCTTACTTTAAAGTTAAAGGTGAAATTGAAAAAGATATCATGGCTCTAGATTTTAATCACACAATCATTTTACGTCCTAGTGTGCTATTAGGAAGACAAAAAGGAAAAAGTGCTTTAGACAGCCTTTCAAGTAAGCTAGGTGCTGCAATTTACAGAACGCCATTACGCTCATTAGCTGGTCACCCAGTTTATGGTCAAGATGTCGGTAAAGTAGGTATCCATCTGGCGCTACAATCTGCTGCTTCTAATGTCAAACCTGATAAAGTGAGAATTGTCACTTCTTCAGAAATCAATGAAATTGCATCTAAGATTTAATGTTAGAGTATACCAATGTGTACTTTTTATCTAATATTCGTATTTGTCGTGAGTTCGCACCATGGTTTGGCACCTAGCTATTTGACGCATATGTGAATGACCGAACTTAAACTTAATAGGAACTAAACTGTAGATGCGTAATAAAATTTATATTAGTCAAAAGTAAAAAGGGAAGTAAACGGTAAGTTTGGAGTTTGGACTAGGGATAAGTTCAACAGACCTGTGGGGGAAGAGAGTGGTAAAAAAGGAGTGTCATGTCAAGTTCAGGCGACGATCGTTATGGTATAGTCGTGGATGCTGGCTCATCAGGTTCAAGAGCTAACATCTTCAGATGGGAAGATCCAGAATCTTTAATACGGGCAAGTGATGATCCAAATTATGAGCACATAACACACTCTGTGCCCAAGATATATCAGGAAAAGGGTTGGACTAAAAAAGTTACACCGGGTCTTTCAGCATATGAGAATAAACCACATGAAGCCTTCTCTAAACATATGAAACCCCTGCTTGAATTTGCGCAGAAAATCATTCCTGCTGATAAGATCAAAGACACTCCCATATTTATTCAAGCAACTGCTGGTATGAGAATGTTATCACCAAAGAAAAAAGATAGGATTTTAAAGAAACTGTGTGAAAATATCAAACGTTCTACTGGATTCTTATTAGAAGATTGTCCATCTCAGATACAAGTCATTGATGGTGAAACTGAAGGTTTATATGGTTGGTTAGGTTTAAATTATTTATTCGGTCACTTTAATGACTATGATACTTCGAAATCTTCTCATTTTACATTTGGATTCATGGATATGGGCGGTGCTTCTACGCAAATTGCATTTGCTCCCTCAATATTGGGTGAAGTAGAAAAACACAGAAACGATATTACTACAGTTTATTTGAAAAGTGTCAACGGTGAAGTTCAAAAATGGGATGTGTTTGTAAGTACTTGGCTCGGATTTGGTGCTAATGAAGCAAGGAAAAGATACTTAGCGCAATTGGTCAACAGTTTACCTGAGAATACCAATAACCGTGATGATGACGATTACCAAACCACTAAATTGAGTGATCCCTGTATGCCTAAAAACTGTAAGACATCATTTGAATTCAAGAACAAAAATTTTAAGGTTTTAGGTACTGGTAATTATGAACAATGTGTGAAATCTATTTATCCGCTGTTGTTAAAACATCTACCATGCATGGATGAACCTTGTCTTTTTAATGGTGTTCATGCTCCACAGATAGATTTTTACAATGACAAGTTCGTAGGTACCTCTGAATATTGGTATACTGCGAATGATGTATTCAAATTGGGTGGGGCTTACAATTTTGAGAAGTTTAGCGCTCAAGTCAAAGAATTTTGCAGTAGTGATTGGACAGACATCCAGACTAACAACCAAAAAGGGTTATATAACGACATCCCTATCGGATTTTTAGCCGATTCATGTTTCAAAGCTAACTGGGTTTTAAACGTATTGCATGAGGGATTCGGTCTTCCTAGAGTAGGGGTTGATAAGATTGACGATATTGGGCAGCATCCGCTTTTCCAAAGTGCGGAAATGATCAACGAAAGAGAATTATCATGGACATTAGGCAGAATTTTACTGTACGCATCCGGCAATATTATGGCCGGTACAAACAATATTAAAGTTGGAGTCGAACCAAGTTCCAATTCAGCAGCAACACTAGGAAAAAAATTTCTGGCTGGCGCCATTGGTACCGAACAATACAATAGACACCCTCTAATAAGCACTTTCAAATTCATCATGCTTCTTCTCATAGCCGCTGCTGTTTGGTTTTTTGGCATTAAAAAGGGTTCATTATTAGAATTAAAGAGTTGGATTAACAACGTTTACTTTAAAGTAAAATATTCTAAGCTACGGTCTGACATTCAAACAAGGTTAGAAGAAGGTACCTTACACCATAATGATGAAAGAAACAACAATGAGATGAACTACTCGTTAGATGATAGAGAAGGATTCAAATTCAGAAGCAAAAGTATGTTTAATCTACATGAGGATGTTCGTCAAAGTGGTTCCCGACAACCAATGCACCATACGCTTAGTTTCACAGGTCAACCTAGCCTCCAGAAAGCATCAGCAGCATTTTCGCCGCAGGTATCAAAGGGACTGAGACCTGCATTTTCTTTAGCAGATTTTTCAAAATTCAAGGACAAAGACGGTAAATTGAATGATTAGTCAAATATATTCTTCATAACTACTAAGATCCATAAATAATGATACGATTTACCATACGTCGTATGTATTATCATCGTTCAGTCACATGATCTGATTATTGATCATTTCTGACGAAATTATATTGCGCACACAATAAAAATTTTCTGGAAGATGGGATGCGATGAGATGAGATGAGCCTAGGAAGAAAATTGTACAAACAAGATCATCTCATATACAAACATAAAAGTCTTTGAATACCGTTACTATTCTCTAGTCTTCACTGCAAGGTTATCTTACAAGACTTCGAAATAATGGTTTTAAGAAAGAAGACTTCGAAGAGAACTTCTACTCGTTTGAGGGAAGGTATTAAGAAGAAGGCAGCCGCTAAGGGACGTAAGGAAAGAAAGTTGGCTAAGAAGGATCCTACATGGAAATCAAAAGCTAAGAGAGATCCTGGTATTCCATCTTCTTTCCCTTACAAGGGTAGGATCTTAGAAGACATTGAACATGCTAAGATGAAAACCCTAGAGGAGAAAGAAATGGCCAAGCAACAGAGATTAGAGGCTAGAAGAAAGGCTGTGGAAGCTGGTGAGATGGATGAAGATATGAATGATGAAGATGAGGAGGAGAATCAAAATGGTCTTGCCGCTCTTGTGGAATCAGCCCAGCACGCTGCTGAAGAATATGAAGATGCCAACGACGAACCCAATACTGTGGATGAAGACGAGGATGACATCGATGTAGTTAATTACAATGTTGATTTTTATGGTGACAGTAACGAGGGTGATACTGAACTTGATAAATCTAGAAAAGCATACGACAAGATTTTCAAGGCTGTAGTAGATGCCTCCGATGTGGTTCTTTACGTATTGGATGCTAGAGATCCCGAAGGAACCAGGTCTAGAAAAGTAGAGGAGGCTGTTTTACAAAGCCAAGGTAAGAGATTGATCCTTCTGATAAACAAAGTTGATTTGGTTCCGCCTCACGTTTTGGAACAGTGGTTGAATGTGTTGAGATCAAGCTTTCCAACTATCCCCTTAAAGTCTGCACCTGGTGCCACAACGGCTACCTCTTTCAACAAAAAATTGACTCAAAATGTCACTGCTAATGCTTTAATGGAAAGTTTGAAGAAGTATTCTACAAGTAACAATTTTAAGAGATCCATCGTCGTAGGTGTCATTGGTTACCCTAATGTGGGTAAATCCTCCGTGATCAATGCCTTAATATCTCGCCGTAATGGTTCGTCTAAGGCATGTCCCGTGGGTAATGAAGCGGGCGTAACTACCTCATTAAGAGAAATCAAAGTTGATAATAAATTAAAGATTTTAGATTCTCCTGGTATCTGTTTCCCTAGTGAAACCAAGAAAAAATCTAAGGTTGACCAAGAGGCTGAGCTGGCTCTTCTCAATGCCTTGCCACCGAGACACATTGTTGATCCGTATCCCGCTATTTTATTGCTTATCAAGAGATTGTCTAAATCACCTGAAATGACTGAAAATTTCAAGAGACTTTATGAGATACCACCTATCCCAGCTAATGATGCTGATACATTTACTAAACATTTCTTAATTCATATTGCACGTAAGAGAGGTAGATTAGGTAAAGGTGGTATTCCAAATATGACCAGTGCCGGACTATCAGTTTTGAATGATTGGAGGGATGGTAAGATCATGGGATGGACTTTACCAAAAGCCTCCAAGAGTGCAGTAACACAGACCCTTAACGCTGGCCAACAAAAGCCACCTGAGAAGGTCGAGCAAACCACCGTTGTCTCAGAGTGGTCAAAGGAATTCGATTTGGATGGACTATTTGCATCTCTTGATAGCGCTCTTGACGCTGAAAAAGAGCAAAATAAGACTACGGATTGATTAAAGGATTTTTATTTTATCAGGCAAGTTATTTACCAGTCTGAAAGACTTTGTAGAATTTGTATATTATCGTCAAAATGTAGCTACAACATAAGCTTTCTCAATTGCGACGCGATTAGCTTTTGAAGCGAAATCTTTGGTTTGAGAAGTCAAAACGGCATCAGGATGAGTGAGATTGGATAAATGGTGCATGAGATAAACGATCGGGTACTGATAGAAGGACAATCATGTACCATTAGATTTATTGGCGAAATCCATAGATGGCCTGGGTTAAGAGCTTATGGTGTTGAGTGGGATGACCCTAAGAGAGGTAAGAACTCCGGCACAGTTGACGACAGAGAGTATTTCAAAACTGTTGTACCCAATTCTGGATCCTTTTTGAAGGGTACGAAATGGTCTGTTCTTGTAGATTCTGGCGTTTCTTTCCATCAGGCCCTTCAAGAGAAATATGGTAAAACTCACACTGACAGGAGGGATATTTATCTGGGTACGAAGAAAGTGGAAAGCTTTGGATTTGAGAAACTTATTATAGAGGAACAGAATTTGGGAAATCTTCAAGGAATATGCCTTGATCATTGTAAGGTCAGTCATCTGGAAGTTAGGTCCGAACAACCTACAGGCCAGTACTCAAGCATCCTTGAAATAGATTTATCGTACAATCTTTTAACCGACTTTCGAGAAATCTGTGAATTCCTGAAGAGCTTCCCAAGCGTGAAGTTCCTCGATTTATCTAATAACTACCTTACTAAAGGGTGGGAAAATTTAGGTTTTTATGACTTCTCAAATATTAAAGTTCTCTACCTCTCTAATTGCCGCCTTAACCTAAACCACTTAAAACAGATATTGCAAATGTTTCCCTCTATAGAAATCCTTAATGTCAGCAAGAATTGTTTACAAGACATTGAAAGTGTTGAAACTTTACTGCCAAGTTCAATCAGGGAACTTGTGCTTAGTGAGAATTCGATAAGATATCTTCCGGTCAGCCTACCTCTGTGGGATGTACAAACTTTGAATATTTCTCATAACAACATTGAGGTAACTTCTAATGTTTCAAGCGGCATTTTGAAGAGTTTGGATATATCTTACAATTTTATACTAGATTGGAGAACCATAGATCAGTTAAATACCAATTTTCCAGAGCTCAATTCTCTGAGGGTGAATGGAAATCCGTTCTTCGAAAATGGTGAAGATCATTTGGCTCAGTTCTATCTGGTGATAGCACGGTTCAATCACCTCAGTATCTTCAATGGGTCTTTACTTTCCATAAATGAACTGGAGGAAGCCAAATTATTTTTTATTTCTCAAGTCTCGCAAGGTTTAGTGCATTATAATAAGCATAGCCAACTCTGGTACCGCCTATATCACCAGTTTATTCCAAAGAATAGTATTCAAACAATTGAAGATTCCTGGCTAGGTTCTCAAGTATTAAGAATAAAGGTTCAACAAGAACGGATGCAAAAAATAATAACATTAACTATACTTTCAACTTATACGGTGCGAAACCTAAAACGTATAATCTGCAACGAATTGGAAACAGACATTTTCGAAATTACATTATTTTACTTCATTGCTCCCTCCGTGTTACAGGAAGTCGATCAAGATTTTATACCTCTCAGTGACCTAAACCTCACCAATGGTGATTTTGTATATATTAAAAGGAAGAAATGAAAAAAAAAATGACTATCCCACCAAAATGACGAAGTATCATATGCGAAGCATACTCTTGTTCTCATTTTACAATCAGTGTTAAGATCAATAATACTGTCATTACTATGAGTTGTAAATTTTATCTTATCATATCACCTAATCTACATTAAAATGCCATAGTGGGTCACCCAAATGATGGATCATCTCTACACCATGGCCCTTGTTGATTGATCTAATTTCTTCAGTGCTCATCATTAGTTTTCCAATGGCTAAAGCGCTTTCTTTATTTTCTGCAGTAACAACAACCACGGAATCCTTCTCAAAACCGGGGGCCTCTGGAAGTGAAGCACCTGGCGAAGTTAAACCTGGACACATAATGTTAGCACCAGATAAGACAAACTTAATGGCACCTCTATCCACTTTAACTGTAGGGTATGCGTCGGGGAACTTATGTACAAGCTTTAATGTAGGAATTAACTCATCAAATTTTTGAAAGAATAGAATCTCACTATCCACACAGTACAGTTGAATTTTATCCTCACATTTTATCAATTCTACCTGGCTTTTTTTGGGTACCAACTCATCTATGACTTCCTCCAATTTAGGATACTGGTTTACCAACTTAGTCTTAAGACTTCTTTGCACCGAAGATTTCACGTTAGAACGTGAGTGCACATCTTCCCTGGTGAATCTGTAAAATAATCTGGTTAGATCCTATTTCAAATTCTGTTATACAATTTTAACCTAATCAACATACTTTCTGAACATTGCCAAGCGAACAATTGAAACCTTGTTATGATCAAATCGTCCTTAACTCACTTTTTATAAGCACCCGTTTTCTCTTGATCTTCTATGCGTGTATGCTTTTTTTTGTTTTTTTTAAAGTTCCTGATGAAAAAAAAAGTAGGGCATCCCAGAAAATCAGGGCTTAATTATTACCCTGCGTTCCCGACAAACTACCAGAACTCCTGCAGTAATTTCTGAGGCGTCAGAGCTACCTGACGCTTTCAAAATGAAGCGTATGATATTTTGTTAAAAAGTGCCAATGACACAATCGACAACAACAACAATAATAATGATAATAAAAACAACAATTTTTATGTTTAATATCCTTTTGTGTTCTAACCTATTTTAAAATTTTAAAGTTTGAAGCACACTTCAACTTCTTGTAAAATAGGAATGTGCTTTCTGTGGTTAATTGTATTATTAAGTAGTATATATTAAGAACCTCTACCAGTTCTACCAATACATGCATATTTCCGATGAGTTACGCTTTCTTTTGAACCTCTCGTTTTCAAGTTATCTTATTTATACGTTTCATCCTAAATTAAAAATCAGCAAATCGTTTGATTCGGAAGAAACAGCCTAAATTCGAAACATCTAGAATACCAGCCTTTTTAACCTATTAAGATCCACTCTTAATTTTATCCAAGCGGTATGTCTAAGAAAAGCATTAGCCTCATCTCTCATAGTATTTGTGGTAGAGAGAAGGCTGGAAAAACTACTCTTTTCCCAGCAGTCTCAACTACTGTTGTCGACGGAGAAATATGGACTACGTTCCATTATTCTAATAATCATTCGATGCTCTGGTGGGCAAACAAAAAAAGTTACTGGAAAAACAAGATTCCTGATGCCCTTCATAGAAATTTTGCCGGTTTGACGGTTCATGATGGCACAAATTCAATAAAGAGATCACACAAAAATGAAGAACCAATAATTAGTAAATTCGAGAAGCCTGGAGCCGTTGCCATCAAGGAGTTACGAAGAGACAATCATCCTTCCCGGCATGAACTAATCCCAAGGGAGACAGATGCCAAAAATCCCCTTATAACCGCCGAAAACGAAAGGGATCAAATTGCTCGAAATACAGCCAATGCAGCTGCTGATTCAAGCCCAATGGAGGTTTGTCCTCATAATCTTAAGAGTTGGTGCAATAAAAGGATGAGAGGATCAGAAGAATCTTCCCCCTCACAGGAAGATGCTAATCGGGGAAGACCTCCAAAAAAGCATCGAATTCGAAGATGGTTGAATCAAGAAGAACCTGAAACCATTCGAGCTCGACGTATTAAAAAGGCTCGATATGACATAAGTTTTGCTGCCGCAGAAGCAGCTATGGTTGCTGCGACGCGTACTCGAGCTATGAAGGCAGCAAAAGCTGGTGCATTTGCAACTGCTGCATTTGCCAGAGTTATTGCCGAGGAGGTTAGTCCACATGCCAGTCATGGAAGCATAGCAAAGTCAATTAGTAAAGCTTGCAAAGATGTTGCAAAGACTTCAGTGGTTCATAAAGTTAACAATGGTGATTATCGTAGATTACATGGGTTGTTCCACTACCATTATAAGTTTAGAGGGCCAGAGTACTACAAACCGCTGGAGCCCTGTTGTTACTATACCAAAGGATCTGATGGTGAGATCACAACACATTGCAAAATGGATAAACCGGTAGAGACTTTTCGTAGTAGCGCCATCACAAAGGATAGCCCTTTGGTTCAATTCTTGAAACATGTAACTGAAGAAGGTGGGATCAAACGACAAACAAAAAGTACTGATGAAGTGGAAACAGATTTCAACATTAAAGCACCGGAATGTGCTAGTTTTATAGAGTCGAATGAGGAATTTTCCCTCTCAGATAAGAGAGAGGAAGAGCTTTTAAGGATTATTCCTAGTGAAGGGTCGAAAGAAAATCTATCGACTATTGCACATCAGTCAGAAGTCTCGCAAGATCCTAAATTAGAATTGAAAGATTTTTTTAAAACGAATTCTGGAGAAGTCGCATCAGGTGTTTGTTTGCCAGCAGAACCCTTAACGCCTACTACAAGGAAGCATAAAGACGGTATTGCAGATGAAAGCAGTATATTGACACCTATAAGGCATTTCTTGGAGACTTTTGATCCTCACACAACGTTTGATGAAAACGTTCATCCAGATTCAGAAGGAGTACGAACCCTACCTCGAACAGTATCAGAAGCCGTTTGGCAAGGCAAATCTTTAAAACCTACATCTCAATTCGGAATTGAATGTCAATGTCTTTCCATGAGGGCTGGTTCAGTTGGAATGGTTAGATGAAAATTGTGCTTCCTCGATAATCAGTGTCTGTAGTTAAACATTATTATTATTATTATTATTATTATTATTATTATTATTATTCTTGTCACCATCATTATCGTTATCGTTAAAAAAGTTACTGTACTTGCTCGACAACAACTAGGGGAAGCAAGAACTTCCAAAAGGTCACAATGATAACCGATAAATACGTCTTGGAGTCTCTGGAAAAATTGTCAGAAAGCGGGCCTCCCACTGAACAAATCAAGTCCTGTGTACAGGCCGTTTGTCGATCAATTCGTCAGGGGAAATACTATAGAATTTCATTGCCATTTGAACAAGTGAAAAAGTGTAAGGATGAACCATTGGCATTAAATTATATTGCAATACTGTGTTATTACGTATTGACGAATGAATGTCTCTTACAGCTGCCAACAGCCTATGAAGCTGTACGCTATTTCAAATCTGTTCGAAGCTCACACCATTACCAACTTTTGTACTCTCTACAGACAGCCCCTGAACGTCTTTGGAGATCATTGCCGGGTATACCGAAATGTATATTGGCATCTGATTTAAAATCGAGATTGATCCAATGCGAACAATTTGCTAACCATTATACGGAGTCGCTGGGACGTCTTATGGTAGAATTTCGTGCAGGTGACCAGTTGCCGCCAGGAGAACGGTTGCAACATAAGCTAAATTCATTGGGTCAGTTCCTGAATGTAGACTCTACTGATATCCTCAAGATATTAAAAGCAACCAAGAAGAGTACAGAGGGAATTGGTAGTGCTGCGACAACTACTGCAGCTGGCGTAGCGCCTATAAAACCACCAAGCTTTGCAACTAGATATTGGCCAGTAGCGCTTTTGGGATTATGCTATGGACCTACTTCCATACTAGCGCTGTGGCAATCTCGAGAAACAATCAAGAGATTTTTCAAAGAAAATGTTATTGATTTTACCAGGGGATTGATAATCAATTGGGTCTATACACCTATAAAGCAAGTGTGGGCAACGGTGCGTCATGATGATGATAGCAGTATAGCTGTAATGTCACAAGGGACGCTATCATCAGAATCATCATCGTTGACAAGAATGATTGTTTATTTCATGCAAGAAAACACCAGCCAACCACTAAACGAGGAACTATTAGTATCACAAGTGGAAAAGGGTGATCTGACTGAGTTTTTAAAGATTTATGAAACCCAACTGGAGCATCCTGTCCGCAATATTGCATCTGGTGGGTTAATTCGTTCTTTATTAATTCAGCTACAAAAGACAAAAGTCGACGGTTCGCTGGCGCTAAACGGTATTGACCGAATGCTGCAATCACAACAGTTGGTATTCGGGGTCGTAGCACTTTCACCAGCCCTCTTGATCATCTACACTCTGTCAACATCCGCATACCGCCTGTGCAAAGTCGGTAAATTATGGTCATACGAATCTCAACATAAGGAGGTTTTAAACCGCAGTTTAAACAATGCCGAAAGGCTGCTAAACTACGACGAAGTTGAAATCATAGAATCCTATTGGAACCAAGGTCTGTTAGCCATTGAAGTCACTACAGTTTATCAAACGGGACTAACACTGGTGCCACGCAGCATGTGGAAAGAATGGACGACAGACGTCGCAGAACTTACAGACCCAAGACTAAGTCTCACAAGCAGACTAAACGTTATTTACAGAATCTACCATACTTATGCAAAGTATTTTTAACCGATCAATCAATTAATCAATTAATTAATTAAATTAATAATAATCAACTAGAAGGGCAGAAGAAGTAAAGCTTTGTTTATGACTTAACTTTAAATATACTAATTCCTGGCCCGCAAATCTTTATTATCTATGACAAAAACCGTGAAATAAAATAGAATGAAATAAAATGAAATGAAAAAAAAAAAAAAAAAAGTTCAATTGACCGCTAACATAACCTTTGTGCTTCTTTTATTATTATTTTTATTTTATTTCCTTCTTCCGTGACTCCTCCTTTCTACTCGTCTTCGTGCACCTCAGTGTATGGGATGAAGCGGATTAAAACGAAAACAACAAAAACAAACATCAAAACCAGATTAGAAAATAGAGTTAATCAAATCACTACCCAAACTGGCACCAGCACCAAAGATGGCAGCATTACCGAGCTTGCTACCAAACTTACCTAGACCACCATGGTGACGATGGCCTTGATCTTGTTGGACAACCATAGGCTGGGGCTGTTGTTGAGGAGGTGACTGCTGGTAGTACCCAGTAGATGGAGGTGGGTATGGAGTTGGCTGTTGCCACATGCCACCACCACCACCACCACTTGGTTGTGGAGCTGCCACTTTCTCATTGTATTGTGGAGGTGGTGCTGCAGGTCTGCTAAATCCACCACCGCTAAATGCAGGCTTCACGTAGTTAGAGGGGAACATACCGACCCTGCCGTTGCATCTACCTCTAAACCATTCTGGCGACAGCTTGTCTAAAACCTCGACCTTGTCACCTGGATTCAATTCTAAATCACCCTCCTGTTGGGGCTCGAATCTGTACAATGCTTCTACGAATTCACCACCCATTCTCTTCTCGCCGTATATCCTTATACTTGCGCTTATTTGTCTTGCTGACTTTTCTATCCCTACAAATAAACCGAATAAGAACAGAGTTAAAACTCTTGAGAGAGAAAAAAAAAAAAAAAAAAGCAGAAGAATGGGTCAATCTTGTTTGTTTATATACTTTTCGCTATCCTCCCCACCCCTCGCTTCCCGCTTCTCCTTTTCAATCTGTTGGTGGAGATTTAAGAAAAAGAAATGCGAGAAAATCCCTCGTTTACAATGACGTAGCGCCTCTGTTTACCGCCGAACTACCGAGACGAGGCGCAGTTTCGGTGTGGTGTAAGGATTGGCCAATTAGAATACGCACAGTGGGGCATTACTAAGAAGCTTCTAGAAAACAAGCTTGTCATGCATGGAAACAAGCTGAATTAGCCGCCGAGGTCTTGAGAAATCACCAGGATAGCATGTTTTGGTTAGTGAAGACTGTACTGGTTCCAAGGATCTTGTGGTAGCGTCCTTGGAAAAGAAGATGGAGCCAGCATGAGTGTTGAAGATATCCATAGAAGATGGACACTTGGGTTTATTTCTTGTGACAGCCGCCGCAGTGGTCCTTCTGTCTTGCCTGTATCTCTCATGGGATCCAGAAGGAAAACGACTGGTGGTATTCCAGACGGCTGCACCGTCTGGACTATTTTGAAGGACACTATGAGAGAGTAGAAGAGTCTTGGGTCTTGCCATTGATACTTGGAAGCTCGAGTCTGGTTGTTTGAGTCTGGAGGCAGATGCAGAGGAAAAAGAAAGAGGAAAACAGACAAAAAGATAAAAAAAAGGGATTCCTTGTCTTGTTCTGTTTTATTGGGTCGTTTTTGTGACAGTTTCGCATGGTATAATTATCACATTACGACTGCGGTTCCACTATAGCTGACAGTGAGGTCAAATAGAATTTGAACGACTACGCAGCAAAATGGAATCCATGTGGACATAGAGAATAATCCTGCAGTATAGATACTTCCGATTAAAAAGCCTATGATTGTACCACTAGCTACAGCTTGAATACCTCCGTAGGCGCAGTATAGAGCCATTATCCATAACGCACCAGCTTGCTTTCTGTGAGAAAAACTGGCCCAAAGGCCAGTGATTCCGTAGACACCAAGGTTGAAGATCAATGACCAGTAGAAGGTGAATCTCCAGATTGTGTATACGTCGTAGAGCAGATGCAATGAAGTCTCGAGGTTTGTTGGCCAGAAAAGCGAGGGGAATGGGGGAGTTTCGTAACCGATTGGTATGTCATTGTTGGTAATGAAGGACTTCATGGCTTTGGGAAACGCCGAAATCACTTGTCCTTATTACTATGAGACTTATTTTGTAGCTGATATATGTATATAGATATACAAATGATGATTCCAAGGAGGATGAAGATCAAGTCCAGGACTCTGTCACAGGACACGAGTTGTCAGCAGGAATCATATAAGGAAGACTCTAAGCATTTTCTTCTTGATCGTCATCCTCTCCAGTCTTTGCAATTCCGTGCTTCACCAGTAGGTTTTGGATTTCTTCAGGTTTGAACACTTTTTGGTACAATGTGCCATTTTCACCCAATTTAATGGTAGCAAATTCGACCCTGTCGTAGGTTAGAGCACTTGAGTCTGTGGTCTTTGACAAGGTCTTAAGAGCTAAGTCGATTGCACCATCTACTTTGATGTCGTCCTTGTAGTCTACTTGTAGAAGGGTTTGAGCAGCTGAAGTATTGGCGCCGACACTGATGGCTTTCCAACCTGTGTAATTACCAGAAGGGTTTGAAGTGTACAGCTGGTAACCATAACGCTCGTCGTAGCCTGCGTAAATGAAAGAGACACCGAAAGGTCTTAGACCACCGTGTTGAGTGTAACCCTGCTTGATATCACTTAATCTTTTGACCAGAATTTCTACGGGTATATCTTCATTGTAGGTTTTAAGATAGTTTTGAGCATACACTCTAGCAGTGTTTATTAGAATTTCAGCATCTGATGTTAGACCCGCCACAGCGACTGCGATTCTGTCATTTAGTCTGTAGAGCTTTTCAGTCGATGTATCTTGTTCTAAAAGCTTACTGGTAACTTTCCTTTCGGCTGCCAGCACAATACCATCTTCAGCCATGATACCAATAGCAGTACCGGCATGTGAGATGGATTCTAGTGCATATTCCACTTGGTATAGACGGCCCTCTGGTGAGAAGATGGTGGTTCTTGAATCGTATCTTCTAGATCCCATTCTTTAGTGAAACAAATTGACAATATGAGTATTGATTGGAATTGCCAGATATTTTATCCTACTGACTCAGCTGATTGATCCAGGGAAAGGTTCTTTTCAATTGTACTCTTCTCCTTTGCCACCGTATTTTGGTGTAGTATTCAAGAAGCCTTTAAAGTTCCCCGAACTTTAACCCAATATTAAAGGCCATGGGGTGATTTCTTACGAAAAGCTCATCGCATATAGTTTGAAGACTAGACTATTTGAGAGAGAGTCAATGGCTCGTATATGGCGTGAGTATGTTGCTCCTGATGGTAGAAAATACTACTATAATGTTAATACGAAACAGTCTACTTGGCATAAGCCTGCATCTTACGACGATGAAGTAGATGAGAATCGAGATGTGAAAAGGTTGAAAAAAATTGAACCTAAACCACATGTAGCCTTAGAGCTATCTCATGGCTGGCATTTGATCGTCTGTGATACTGGGAGAAGATTTTTCTATGATGCAGAAACCAAGAAATCCGTTTGGGATCTTTCTGATGAAGAAAGTCGAAGTTTGTTGGATTCCTTGGATAAAAACAAGCTGGTAGCACTAATAGGATTGGCAAGGGGATATTCCTTTGGTGGCTTACATATTTATGATGAGTTGGTGTCAGATTTGGCTAAGTTGAAGCAAGAGAAAGAAACTGAGGATTCAAATGAAGTAGAACAGAAGAGAGAAAATGAGGAAAATAGACACGATGAAGATGACACTGGAGATGACAATCAAAATGAAAGTAATGAAGCGGAGGCTAACGACCATGGTTTAGTCGCAGGATATAGCTCATCCTCATCGGAAGATGGAGAAGATGAAGAAAAAAAGCCGCCAAATATTTCAATAATGGAAACGGTTGAGGAGCTTGTAGATACTTCAGAGGATAAAAAAGTATTATGGGGATTATTTAGTAGATATGATCTGAATCCTTACTCTGCTTGGCCCTTTGAAATGAAAAAGATACGTGATGACCCCGATTTTCATAAGGTAATGGATGATTTCATTAGAGAAGATGCATTTGAAGAATGGTGCGCCCATTCACTATCTGAGAACCGCAATGAGCCTGTAGATGAAGAGCAGCTGAAAGAAGAAGATGAAGAAAATCTTGAAGAGGAAGATGAACTTGAACCTACCAAGTATCACTATTTGGCTCATATTGTGTCGAAATCGACGATTAATCCCACAACGATATTTATGGATATTAGAAATGAAAACAAAACCCTTTTCAAAAAATATAATATTAGAGACTTCATCCCATCTAAGAAAGATCAAGAATCATTTGTTTCCAAATTACTATTCTACTATAAAAGGATGAATATAGAAGAGAGGAGACAAGTATTTATTCAACTTTTACAACAGCATGCAAAGACGATTACCAATACTCTTTCCAAAGACTTGCATAGCATACAAAACTGCTTGGATCTAGTGGTTGACAACAATGACCCTTATGCTGTAGAGACGAAACTCTTCAAGATGGAAAAAGCTATGGAATTGCGCGGTGAATTATCAAATCTAGCCGAAGAACCTAAATATTATGTTTTAGGAATTCGCGATAAAATGCTAGAATTAAACAACTATTTAAATACATTGTTTTAGAGTTACATTAATTTAGTATATCAAGAAAGATAATGGTGGGATAACATGAGATAACTAAACAGTAGCATAATAATAATGATAATGATAATAGTAATAATGCTTATTCGTAATGCTCGGCATCGGGTGGATAATTATCTACCAGGTATTCGAGAAGGCTCATTGGAGCTTCGGATTCAGGCAATGGTAAAATTTCATCGCTTTCGTAGACTACTTTACGTCCAACAAGTGGAACAACGTTATCAAAGGAATACTTTTTAATGAAATTCCTTAAGGCCACGACAGCTGCATTTTCCTCTCTGTGGTGAACATTAGGTGATAAAAGACTTATTAACTTGCGATTGTATTCCGAGTCTACCGTCGCACTTCCATTGGTAGCATTTTCCTCTACCATGTCAGACAAATTTCCATTAGATTCTGAGTAATTACTATCCAGTCCTTCGTCGTTCGTAGCATTGCTATGTACTTCTGCTATCAAAGATTTCAATTCAAAAAATAAATCTTTGGCTTCCGGAATGATGGCTATCCAATTCATCAAAAGTGTCTGCAATTCAAAAACACACTCGGATTCACGAAAATCAAATTTACCCTTTTTAATGAAAGCTCTGACCATTAGACAAATCAGTTTCATAAGGCCGACTGCATAAAGCGAAATGTTACCGTTTTCACCATTACTGCTACCATCATCATCCTCAGCGGGATCTTCATTGATCCATTCTTTTGATTTTTCGGTTAAAAAAATAGCAGCATTTGTGAAGAATTCTTGCAAAAGCATTTTAGTCTCAATGCTAGATAATTGTATTGAACCTTGTCTTGAAAAAGGCAAGGAGGTACGTACTCCAGAATTCTCCTTAGTCAATTTACTGATCGCTTCGTCTTCTTTTTGATTTTCCTTCGTACTGTCACCAGATTTTCTTAAACCCATAACTAATTCAAAGATGTAGTGTATCAAAGAATGGTTGAGTTCCATGTGAGTGATAAACCATATCAGAACTCTACGGAACCCACTACACATTAACATCTCATCCATAAGTCTCCATGCCAATTCATGATTGCAGTACACCATTTTTTCAAATGTCGAATCTTTACACCACATTTCATAAATGTCATCCGGGGAAATATCTTTTAATTTATCAATAACTTGAGAACCACTGCTACCATTCTGTGGGTGAAGTTCTGTAATGTTACCCAAAACAATTTCATCCTGTTCATTTTTAACACAGGTAGCCACAGAGCTAAGAAGCAACAGTGTTTCCAAATCATCCAGCTTTTGCTTAGTGGCTTTGTTTGTCAAAGAGATAATGGTCTCCGGATTTAGATTTTCAACAAATTCATAACTCGGCGAATAGTAAAGGTTTGACATACGTGGGATGTCTCTCCAATCTTTACCGCTGTAATCAAACTCGAACGAACCTCTAGATCTAACTGCGTGGGGTTTACCAGTCGTTGACATTGATACGGACGCAGTGGGGTTTTGTTGGGGTAGGATATGCTTTTGAGCCTTATGACCATCATAATCGTTTTCATAATCTTCATCTTCTAACATTTCATCATCATCAAAAATACAGTTACACCTTCTCCCAAAACACTTGCGAACATGACTTTTTGAACCATCTGCGTAATCGTCAACCTTATCAAACCCTGAATAATCTTCCTCTCTCGAAGAAAGGTCGTTGTAATCCTCGAACTCGTATTCGAACATATATCTAACATCCTCGTCGAAGCGATCACCTGGCTGTAAATCTGAGAAAAGATCGGTAACGTCTTCCAACTCCGACCCAAGCGCCAACAGAGCAGCTGCGTGTGATCTGAGTTCAGCGTAAAGAGCACCTTGACAAAGTTTTCTCCCATGTGGAGACATGAAAGTATTTAAAGATTCGTGCTTAAGATCATGCTTTGTAGCCTCTACTTGGCCATTCAACACTGTGGCTACAATGGCTCTTAATGCAGCAGCACCACGAATTGTTGCGCGGACCATAAGGGGGGTATCAAAGGTCTCAAGTTCTTCTTCAATTCTGTCAATTTCCAAACCAAGGAGAATGACACACGTTAAATTTTTCCACAGCGATATTAGAGATGATAAAAATGGGTTTAATTGAATCGGCAAATGTTCGTATAATTTGTAAATCGTGTACACGGCAACTATGTCCACCATGCAAATCAATTCTAAATCTTGTGTGTTAAACCCATGTGGTAACCACTTATCCAGCTGACTCCTCCAATTGACATTATCATCGCTATTGTTAATGGAATTTAGCCGCTCAAAGTCATCAAAATTTAATCTAACCAAAGAGGCGTCAATTATCTTTTGCATATTGAAACAAATATGGAATCGCCAATCGAAACCCTCCTCTAATGATATGGTTTGCTGAATATCATGGGCAATAAATCCCAAAAACATCTGATATGACAAATCGAGAGATATAACATGCTTATCGTTGGGGGCCGGCTGGGTTAATGGATCTACTAATCCTGCTACTATTTTAAACTGCAATTGTAGTAATGGGGAAGATGAGTTATTCAATTTCAAGACTTTCGTCAAAATCTCATGCCGCACTGCTGCATGAGAGATTAAATTGGGTAATTCCAATGATCCATCCTGGTTTAAATCAAATGAAAAAACTTGTTCGTTTTGATTTACCTGATGACGATAGTTATCCGAATGCTCATTTAATGCAGATCGATTTTCTTCGCCGCTAGGTCTATTACCGATCGATAATAAAGAAATTTCGTCAATAGAAGAACGTATCTCGTTCGATAATTGAGACCTCTCTTGTGGATCCTCATGCCCAAGTCGCAAATTTAATTCTTTTGATTTATCAGAATCAAGCAACTCCGACAAAATTTGTTGGGTAATCAAAGCAGATTTAGACCGGCTCGCGTGCAATGTGTACCAGTTGAAAGCACCAGAAAAGTTGTGAATCCTGTTGTAGTCACCCAAAGTGTATTGTAAATAAAACCCGAAATCACTTGTAAGGATCCTCTCCAACCACTTTTCACAAAGTGGGCTTACTGCCAGGAAGTAATCCACAAGTAGATTATAATCCGGATCCAAAATCAATTCAGCAGCCCTATATTTGGATTGTATCAGAAATGACAACGGTATCTTCCATTCACACTCATTAAATTTCTCGCAAGGCATCCAGACATCTTCGTTCTTCAGCAAAAAGTGTAGAAATCTTAAAAATGTATTTTCATCATTTTGCCATTGAGATATAAGATCTGCGTGTAAATTTCCCCTTCTCTCCACTTGCGACAACCATCTACGTTGATTAGAAATTGCCCTTTGCACAGACGGTCCCCCTTTAGAAGGTCTTAGAAGCGTTAACATCGAAATACCACTTTTTGTAGTTAAAAGTACAACAGTGACCATTTCCATCAACAACGATAATTTCAGACCAGAATCCTCCCAGGTCTTTGGATCTCTTAGCAAAGAGTCTAGAAATTGAAGACTCGGTTCATAAGGCGTCTCAGAATCATGGGATACTCCTCGCTCATCAAAAAATGTTCTTAGTGAAACAAACTCTCGTGGTTCTTCCTTTTGCACTGTCTGTGCACTCATCATTCCAGCATCGTTCTCTTCCTTGTAAATATTACCATTGGTCCCAAATTCCGTTAAGCTATTACTGTTACTATTGTTATTAGTCTTGGACTTCCTCTTTTTAACCATTGTAATCGAACAAGTATGACAACGCCGCTTTAGCACAATCTATCTCTTTTACAAACAATAAAAGTACATTGAATATTTCCCTCAAACTCTATCAAAGGGAAAGACAATGTGAATGGTTTTCACTGACAGGTTCAATCCCTCCCTCTTCTTCTTTTACTTCTTTTTTTTTTTTTTCTTCTTCTTCTTTCTCTTTCGTTTTCTTAATAGTGAAAGGAAGTTGACAATACAATGAGCTAGTATTGAGATTTTCCAAAAATCAATAGGATCAAAAGGAACGCCTAATGCTCTTCTAGCCTAACTTTGAATGCTACCACTGGAATAAGATACTCAGTCTAAGAAGCTTAGATTGACGCCATCGAGCTTTTAACCCGCCCATCTTCATCTATAAGAGAAGGAGAGAAAAGAAAAAAAGAAATTAGGGACCCATCATTCTCATTTTGTTACCCGGATATTATTGGTCGTGTGAAAAGTACACACATGTCCAATCAAGAGAACCGATGATTCGGCTCCAATATTATGTCGAAGTAGTTTCAGTCTATCTACGTAATCATCTATGTATTCCTACTACTGTTAAATGGCGCTCTTCAATTATTTAGTTCGCAGATGTCTGATAAAAGATTAATCCGTCTCCTTGGATTGTGCCGAAAGTCGATGTCGGAGCACAAGACGTTAAACGGATTACAGATGTTGGAAATTAAGCTCAATTCCTTTCTTGCCTGCAGACAGGAAATTTACAGCTCTGCTTCAAGGGCAACATTTCGACTGCAGCTAAGGATCGAGAAGCTCGCGACAATGTTCTAGCATTTGAACGTCTCAACTCGTAAGAACATACACATCCTACATTATGAGTTTTCAAGAGCCGTGTTTCTTGTTAAAACATATAAATTAACCGAAATCTTGGTGCAGTACACCGCCTTGTATTCTTGACAAACTGAGATGTTATCAGCTATAAACTATACATGAAGTGCTCCTGTTATTATTTCTCTGATTTAATTGTGCCTTTATCCGGGGAAGACAAAGAATCACTTGATTCCAATTATAACCGATATTTCCTTGTCCGAAAATTCCGAGACTTTCTCAAGGGTGCATTTCTAGATGGAACACATTTTATCATATAAAGAACCAACGATATAACAGTTTATAATCGAGTAAGCTCCCCTCAAACCCTAAGGATGGTAACTGATGAGTTCTAGCTGTTACATCATGTCTACCAGTATGCAATCTACGAACATGCTTTGTAAAAGGCTTTTCAGCACTGCAACAGTCAGTGGCTTTAAGAGAAGATGCTGTTCGAGTGATATATTTAGATCTCTTCCTCGAGTGCCTACTACGCAGTTTTTAGAGTCGAGGGAATTGACAAGAGATATCCTTTTCAGTGGGTATCGACCTGTGATGTATCCGGTGAAGGAGAATCCGCTTTTCAAAGAACGTAGGAGAAACGGTGAGTTGACCGAAGAGATGGATAGCTACTACAACAGTGGGCTACGACACGGAAAAGGCAATCAGGAGATGGAGAAAGAAGAAAGAGAAGAATACAGCGTTCTAGCGGGTCCTCGAGGATGTGGCGGTATTGCCTCGGGTGGTGTAAGTGGAACGTGGAGGAACAGTGCGAAGTTGCCAAACAAGCTTCTGCCGTACACCTGGTGGTCGACTACGTCTATGGGCATGGAGTTTTTCCCAGAGTGGGAAGGTGTGCCCAGACATGTGGTGAGGAAGTTGAAGCCATTTGATCGTGGACATGAAACTTTGGATGTGCTGGAATCTACGAAGGTTAATAGGAGTCCGAAATAGAATGCTGGTACATTCGGGCAAAAAAAAAAAAACAATTTGTAATTTTATAGGTGTTTGGTATTTAGGGTAGGTTGTTTTTCGATATAAGGAGTTTGCATTATGACCAGATTTACATTATGATTGGTAGGATGGGGCTTTTCGTTCTGGGAAGTATCGGCTATGGTCAAAGCTTTCTGAGCAAACATTCAGAGATTAGGTCACATCTGCTGTAGCCAACATGGATCTAAACTAGAGTTAGAGTATAGGTTCTAATAGATGATCTTAGGTGTGTCTTGGACTAGATCCTCATCTTCTAGCCACAACGGTATAATTTGACAAAACATATGACACCGTCCCTCTTACCACTATGAAGATGCCACCAGACTCCAACATAAGGAGTGGGCATGTGGCGTAGTTGGTAGCGCGCCCCCTTAGCATGGGGGAGGTCTTCGGTTCGAATCCGGACTTGTCCATTACTTTTTTGTTTCCCCCACCGAGGATTTTTACCCACAGCTAAAAGATTCACAATTTAGATCCTCTATTTTTACCTACAGCTACACATTCCAATTCCACTTGCACTTTAGGATTGGGGAACGCAACCACAACGCAACTTCTTGCTGGTTTCTCCGGGAAGTGTTCCTGGTAGATTCGATTAACAACCGGCACGGATGCGGATTCCTTGACAAAGAGTAACACTTTAATTACGTTATCTAACGACGATCCACTTGCCACCAAGACTTTTGACAAATTTTCAAATGCATTCTTTGTTTGTTGAACCAGACAATCGGGCAGTTGGTTATGTTCATCAGTCCCCAAACACCCAGAAGTGAAAACCAATGGTTGGTTGGGAGAAGCAACGAATGATGGTGACAAAACTGGATTCTTCACGGCACCCAATTTGCTCCAATCAACCCTTGACATTCTCTTCTCACTTAAATGCCCTCTTCTAATGATTTCTTTCAGAACAACACTCCCAATTTTTATTTTTTTTCCTCCTTTATCCTTCGATCAAGACTTTATATAATAATGCACCAGTCCATAATAGGCACTTTTATCATGTGCTTTCAAAATGTTTGCGATATCGACGTTTAGTGGTGATGAAGGTACCGGGTCATCAAGTAACTGACCAATTGCTTGAACGACGTGTAAAAGATCCCATACTGGTGACCAATGCTCCTTAGTCAAAATATCTAAACAGATCTCTCCAGTATGAAAATCAACGTTCGCATGAGGCATTGCATATGGTGCAAATCTTACAGAAGGTGGTGCCATAGGGTATTCATGGGACAGCGTCAGTTGCAATTGAAAATTACAACCTTCATAAGGCGTTCCGCTTGGTCCCCTTATAAGAGCTTCCCATCGAAATAGATCTTCCCTCGGTTCCATATAAACAATTAGGTGGCTGTAAGTTTCGTCACCTTCTTTCAAGACTCTTGCAATAGTTTTATATTCCTTGGCTGCTCTCGACATTTTTGCCCATCTTATTTTTCCAAATTTTTTCCTCTTTCTTGGTTTGTAGTTAGTATTCTTTTCTACACTTTAGCTCATCGGATAGGGATGAGAAAACTCTGAACTAATTTGACCTACTTTTAAAGATGCCCACGAAGTGACATAAAAAGAAGGATACTAGACAGAAGGATTCTCCCAGAAAATGAGCTCTAGATTCGCAGAGAATATAGCCAAGATTGCCATCCCCCTTGGTATTGTTGCAAGTGGTATACAGTACTCCATGTATGATGTTAGAGGTGGATCCCGTGCAGTGATCTTTGATCGTCTTTCAGGTGTCCAGAAGCAGGTTGTTGGTGAAGGTACCCACTTCTTAGTCCCATGGTTACAGAAAGCTGTTGTGTATGATGTCCGCACTAAGCCAAAGAGCATTGCTACCAACACTGGTACTAAGGATATGCAAATGGTTTCACTAACTCTGCGTGTTTTACACAGACCACAAGTTTTACAACTACCACAGATCTATCAAAATTTGGGTTTAGATTATGATGAGAGAGTTCTGCCATCAATTGGTAACGAAGTTCTAAAAGCAATTGTAGCACGTTTTGATGCTGCAGAGTTGATCACTCAACGTGAATTAGTCTCAAATAGAATTAGAGACGAATTATCTAACCGTGCAAGTGAGTTCGGTCTTCGTTTGGAAGATGTTTCAATTACCCATATGACATTTGGGCCAGAATTCACTAAAGCTGTGGAACAAAAGCAAATTGCACAACAAGATGCTGAAAGAGCCAAATTCTTAGTTGAAAAAGCTGAACAAATTCGTAGGGTGTCTGTTATCAGGGCTGAAGGTGAAGCCGAGGCTGCTGAATCCATATCAAAGGCATTAGCAAAGGCAGGTGATGGTCTTTTACTGATTAGAAGATTGGAGGCCTCAAAGGATATTGCCCAAACTCTAGCCAATTCTGCAAACGTTACTTATTTACCAAGTCAGCACTCTTCAAGTGGTCAAGAAGGTGGCTCTCAATCTCTTTTGTTAAATCTAGGTCGTACATAATGTAACGAACAATACTGTTCTTTTTTAAACAAGAGATATACTTGAAATTCTGACGCTGTCACTTGTGTTTCCTTATTGGGACACTCTGACACAGCGACTGCTTTTTTTTTTTTTTTTTTTTTTTTTTCTAATATATATACACACATATATATATATATTTACTAAACAAATTCCAGAATAAGCTTAAAAGCAAATATTCTTGATCCATTAACCCAATCGTATCATCGTCAACTTCGTAACCATTCAATTCATATCTGTCTGTAATACTGAATTAAAACCAAACGGACCAGCTTCAATATTATTAGTATCTTACGTACTAGCGGTACTAGCTGCATTGAATGCCAACTAACATTTAATATTCTGAAACGTCTATTCGGTTCAACAACCAAAGGCAGAAGAAAAAAATACCCAAGAAGCTTGGTGTGTGTACACACACACATATATATATATATATTTCT
>JAJLXU010000001.1:295897-324470 GCA_030571545.1 Zygosaccharomyces gambellarensis
TTTTTTTTTTTTTTTTTTTTTGGTTGTTGTTGTTGTTGCATTTTGGTCGAAAATGCAAGGCAATTTTTCTTGTTCTTTGCTTATTTCTTGTTTAGAATACTCCCAGTTTACCAATACTTCTTTTGGGTAATTAGTTGGTAGGGCTTCCTTAATTCCCCCCTTTTCGAGTTTGCGATGAGCAAGCAATTTTCTCGTAGTACTACTTCTCTACTTGAGAGTTGTAATCGATTATGACTACTTGGTGGTGATACCACTGTGCTTCAACTTTTAAAAGTAATTCAATTTAACCCTGGGTAAAAAAAAAAAAGAATTAATTACAAGTCAAGAAGGAATTGTAATTGAAGTGATTGACAGAAGAAAGGGGACTTGAACTAAAAGTTAGTAGAGAAAAAAAAACAAACTTATCAATTCATTAATCAGTCAGACATTGTCACCAATGTTTCGTACCAAACGTCCTGATCCATTTGCAGGGATTTATGAAGAGGCAAGTAGAAGAGAGAGGGATAGAAGAGGCACCTTTCTGACTCAAGTGGTTAGAAGCGGTGGTGATTCAAATCTTTCGAATGCTTCAAACCGTACGGAAAGAACGCCAACCATAACATCGTCTGGCAGAAGTTCAACAACCTCCAGGAAACCGGCATCTTCACTTGGTGAATTTGCATCGCCATTTAGGGTGCAAGAACATGAGAGAGAAGCTCAAGCACGTAGATTACAGAGGTACCCAACTGTTAGTGCAAATTCTGCATTTAACAAGGCACACCCAAGGGAACTAGGATATAAGACGATTGATCACAAGACGAAAAGGGCTAAAGATATTCAATTTCCAATCTTTTTGAGGAACAATGAAGTTAGACAGGATAAGCTTCTAACGGATGTGGAGATCAGAGAACGAAGATTAGCCCACGTCAAGAATTCCCAGATAGTTCATGACTATACGGAAGAAGGTAAAAAAAAGAGAAGGGCAAAGAAGAGCGGAGACAGTAAAGATGCCAGGACGACTGCGAAACCGTTACCAGCATCCTCTTCGATGAAAAGTCCATTGAAATCTGCTTTAAAGAATCCTCCTAAGACGGCTTCTTCATCTTCTGTGAAGGCAAAATCAAAATCGAATAATGATGAGCTGGAAACTTTGCCTGATGATGAATTAGGTTCTCAGTATACTTTTGAAACGTTACCAGACGGCGCAAGCTATGATTATTTGCTTCAAACTGAGGAAGTACCAGCAGGTGCAACCCATGGGGTTATCTCTGCCAAACCAGTTAAATTGGTTAGAAAAGAAGAACAGGAGGGGTTGAATAAAGAGGAAGAGGAAGGAGCTGATGGTGAAAACTTCAGTTTTGAAGCTCCTTCTCCAAAACCTGAAGTTGAAGGAGTTGCTAATGCTACTGGTACGGGTCCAGAGATCACTGAAGAGCGCGTCGCTAGGGGTGTTGCATCGGAAGATGCTTCTATGAAACCACTAAGAGATGAAAGTGTTCAGAAATCTGAGTTGGAATCTAAGGTTGAAGGACAAACTAAAGATGCGGCGAATGAAACTATTGGTAAAGAAACCCCAAGTGGTGTGATTCCAGGTGTAAAGGATAACTTGGCTCCTGAAGGTGCATTGAAGGATGAAGATGCTAAGAGAGTTCAAGAGGTGTTGGAGTCATCTAAAGCACCAAAAGAGCCTAAAGAAACAGTTGAAAAGGCCACTAGATTTAAGGAAGGTCCCGAAAACATTCCAGATGAAGTCATTGGTGATGTGACATTAGAAGCTGCACCACAAACTGGTTCTCTGGGTACTGGAGTCGGGGCTGCTGATATCACAAAAGAGACTCAGAAACCTGGGAAGAACGACGAAATTGAATCCGATGGAGAGGTCATCCAGGCTCCTGAATTGGGTTGGAAAGAGTTACAGAAAGATCATAAAGGCCCTGTAGAAGATGAAAATATACCTGGTTCCGTGGTGGACGACGTTCACAGCGAGGTCTCAATTACTTCACCACCGGTGGATCATACGACTGTACCTCATGTCGTGGCCTTCCCTGAAGTGGAAAAGAAGGGTCCAAGATTTTCTCTTTTCCGCAAGAAAGATAAGACTCGTCTGACAAATCCTTTGGCAACTCCACAAGAACCTGAAGTGATCGTTAAGACTGACAGGGAAGGATTTTTAACAAAAGCAGTTTATGATAAGACGAAGTATGAAAACCGTCAACATGCTAAATGGTTAGCCGACTTTATCGAATCTGAAAAGAAGAAGTGTGAGCAGACGCAATTAGATTATGATAATAGATTGGCAGAGTTGAAGAAAGAAATCGAGAGATTAGAGGAAGTTATGACAGAGGTGAAAGACGATGCTAATGAACTGATTGAAATTAGACACAGCGAATTGTCCAAGAAATTTTTGAATGAAACTCAGAGATACGTGGAAAGGAAAAATGCGATTTTCATTGAGACCAGGGCTATTCAAGAGCAGAAGGAGAGAGAGACTCAAGAAGTCAAACTCAAGCATGAAGAAATTCAAAAGGAAATCGATGATCTCAATGCTGAAAAAGATACTGTTCACCGTGAATATATCGGATGGACTAACCGTCTTGCTGATCATTCTGCTCATTTAGACGCTAAGATGTTTAGTTTGTTCCAACTTCAACAAAAGCATTCTAAGACCGAAAATGAGATTGGTGCATTGACACAGAGAAGAGACATGATAGAACAAGAGATGACCGATTATAATAACACTCATGCTAATAATTCGAGAGCTCTCGAGAGTCATGCTAATAAAGAATACTTACCTCAGGTCCATGAGATTGATAATAAGATTTCTAGTCTTCTTAACGAATTGACCATTATTAAACAAGAGAGCGCCAATGAAAAGACAAAAGTGGGCAGTATCTCTAAGAAGTTGGATGATGAGAGGCAAGCTCATGATGCACAATTGAAGTTGGAGGCAGATGATCGTGAACGTAGAGAAAGAGACCTTTTGGGTAAACAACGTGAAAAACATGAGACTTCAGCTGCTGAATTAAAAAGGAAGCACGAAAAGGAACTCAAGAGGATGAAGAAAGACTACGAAAGACAATTGCAGGAGGCCAAGGAACAACAGGGCACACATGCTCCCAAAGCGGAGGCCTCAGAAGCTAGAGCAGCTGAGCCGATAGCCAGTGGTGGTGCGACAGGTGCTGTTGCAGGTGGTATTGGCAGTGTAACTAGCGCTGCCACAAGTGGTGCCAGATCGACGGGTGATACAGTTGCCAGTGGTTCTAAATCAGCTGGTAAGGCTGCTATCGGCGGTACCAAATCAGCAGATAAAGCTGCAACTGGCGGTACCAAATCAGCAGATAAAGCTGCAACTGGCGGTACCAAATCAGCAGATAAAGCTGCTACTGACGGTACCAAATCAACAGATAAAGCTGCTACTGGCGGTACCAAATCAACAGATAAAGCTGCTACCAACGGAGCTATACCAACTGGCGCTGCTGCTAAATATGTTCCCAAGTCGGGTGGGAGTCTGGCCAAGAGTGGGAATAAGGTCGCGCAGCCAAAGACCACGAGTAGTACCTCTCGTAATGCCGGTAACCCATTTTTATATAGTCCTATCACGAAGTCCGGAGACACTCGTGAATTTACCGGTGATCCAAATAAACCTAGTGGCATTGCACCAAATATTCAAGAACCTGAATCCAGTGCGCCCAACACTCTAGAACATGAGGTCAATTCTAGTGAATTGGAACCCATTGAAAATAAGCCAAAGTCGGGTGGATTGGAGTCGGTGAAGAATAAGACCAAACATGAAGATTCAAAGTCTGTTCAGCACAAGACAAAATCAAATAGCGGATCAAATCATGCTGAAGGTAAGACTAGACCGGACAGTTTGGATCCAGCCGAACTCAAAGTTAAATCTGGTGAATTGGGACCCGCTAACGAAAAAAACAAATTTGGCGGTTTGCAACCCTATGAAGACAACGATAAACCTGGCGCGTTTGCAACTTTTGAGAAGAAGGAAAAACCGAGTACATTAGATCCCTACGAAGATAGAGCTAATCCTAGTATATTAGTACTTCCCGAAGTTCATAATCGTTTTGGTTCAAATCCAGTTCCTTCTGTTACTGCTGGTGATGTCAGGGATCCGGAACACCATCCATCCGCTTCAAGGGAAAGTTCCCTGTTTGACTATGAAACTGAGGAGGAAGTTAGATCACTATAACAATGATTATGGTTCATTACCTACACCCGTTGTGTCTTTGAGTTCTTATTGTTACAACCCTTTATCTTTATTTTTTATTTTTTAATATCTTCTCGATCAGTTCAGTTCGTAATACTGTTTAGCTATGTTGGTAATCCTCATCATTGTATTATCTAAAATATATATAATGTGATTTTGTCTGATAATATCTTCACTTATTATTTATGTTCTATTTTTCGAAGATCAAGAGACCCTGAAGCCTTAACTTTCGCGAAGTTAAATGCATTCTTGACATTTGGTATCAAATCTAAACAGATTGCAAAAGTATAAGTGTAGGGACCAGTCAAAGTGTAAGTGTCTTTGCTCAATCATCAGGTCCTCAAAGGAAAACATGTCGAACTATTTCTCAAATTTTTCGTTCAATAAGCTTAGTGACTCTATTGCTAATGCTGCTCACAGAACGCAAGATACTTTGAGCAATGCCGTTGCCAATGTTAATTTAAATGATCCACAGACGAGATTATCGTTCAAAACACGTACTAGATATTTAAAAGAGACTTTAGGTGCTGTTGATGAGATCAGTAAATTACCACCTCAGTATATTCTCTTAGAGAAGAAGTCCGATGCTTTAGAGAAGGCATGTAAAAGAATGCTTTTAGTGACCCAAACTTTCGAAGTGGAAGGTTATGACTATCCACCAAATTTATCTGAGAGTTTCTCAGATTGGTGGTCGGGCAATAAAGAGGGATGGTTTGGATCTACAAAGAAAAATGAGGAAAAGGAATCAAAGATTGAGAACGACGGTTCTTCAAAGGATCCATTGATGCCGCGTTCATTTGCACAAGCAATTGCAAAGGCATCTCATGAGTGTGGTGAAGTTTGTGAACATTCTCAAAAATCTGAAAAGAAACAGGTTGACGAAGAAGATGATGATATTAACCTCGTAAAAATGTTTAATACATTATCTATTTGTTACAAAAACATCGATGAAGGTAAGGAGGAAATGGATAAATCGATTGCTCGTGAATTTAACAATAAATTGGAACAACTAGTTAACCGAGATTTCAAGAAGATAAGTGTTTTGCGTAATAAAGTGGAAAATTCCAGGTTAAAATTCGACACTATACGTTATGAAATGAAATTGAAGGAAAGGGAAGAGAATGACAATGCAGCTAATGAAGCTAATGCATCTCAGGAACCTTCCGAGGATAAGAAACCTGCAGAGCCGGCTGAGGCTAAGGATGCAAAGACGGGACATCCAAATAAAGAACCAATGGTACAAAACCCGGGAGATAATAAGTTACTCGAACAACTGGAGGATGAATTCGTATCTAATACTGCAGAAGCCGTTGAAACGATGACATCAATTGTGGAGGGTTCTGAAATCTTGAGTTTGATGAAACTATTCCAAAACTTGCAATTAGTCTATTACAGACAATGCGTACAAGAGATGGAAGCAAGTCTAAAGTCATTGAACGAATTGGAAACTGAAGAAAACTGACCCAAAATCAGTTTTTTAAGGACTTTTGGGCATTTCTCTATCCAACTTTTCGTTGTAATGTTTATTTTTTTCATTGATATAACCGCCGATTTTTGAAGCACTTTGCATATCAGATTTTTGCAGGTCTTTCCTTCTAGCCTCGTATCTTTCAGTAGCGGTTTTATCCATATCTGTTGCTAGTTTTTGAATCAGTTGGTTATCATCTCTAATAACCAGTTTTCCTGTCTTCGAGTTTTTATCCACTTTATGAATGCCGTGGAAGGAACTTTTGGGGACCTTTATATCTTTATGCAGTTTTTTCAATTCCTTATCATATGTGTATTTGGCCAAATCTTGCATATTACTACCGTCATTCCTATGGTTCTTTTCAACCTGTCTTGCATACCATTCTTCGTATTGCTGAATTGTATAATTCATTAACTGGTCTTTTTGCATATCATTTGGTGATAATGATGATACTGGCTCATCAACAGCTTCCAAATGATATACTTTTGGTTTGCGATTTGCTTCCAGTGCTTTTGATTCTACGTTTACCAGTTTCCTGTTTTCCACAGAAATTTCCCAGCTTCTTCGCTTAAGAGCATTAAAATCTTTGATAAATGTATCCAGATTCATTTGTAACTTTCAAAGAACTTTTTAAATCTCCCGAACTACTCTTAACGATTAGGACTCTTCGTGAACTGCCCATCTCATCTCATCCCATCGAATCCATGTTACATGCTAAATCATCGGTAACGGATGTGTTTTTTAGAATTTAAGAAGATTGTAAAAAAAAAAAAATTTCAGATGAGATGAGATGAGCACTTCAGATTAGAAAAGAAGTGACCAAGAATATTGAAAATGCCATCTATTTTTCAACCGTTTAGGCTAGCTGTATTGCCGAGGATTAGTGCATTGTCCAATTATGAGCTTCAATCTGATTACCTGCGAGTCTCCAGTGATATTTCTTTGAATTCTAATAAGATTACCATTGGTATATCCGAGTCTGCCATTTCTCAATATATTTTGAATCCAACTCCTAAGTTATTGTCGAACATTTCTATTCCATCTACCAATGTTGTGAGTGCGTGCGATGTGTCCAACATCGACGAAGATAAAGAGATTTGGTGTTACTGTGTTAAATCTGGTAAAAGTCACTTTTTGAATACGTCTATTAGACCTGTTGATGCAGATACTGTCTTAAATACGAATGGCGACTCTCACACTGAAGATTTTAAAGTCAAGATCGACAAAAAGGTTGTAGAAGTAAAAATTATAGCTGATTACAATACAATTGTAGTTGTGCTTGAAAATGGATTAATACAGTATTATGATTACAATCTACAGAGGCTCTTCTCGTTGGATATTTCATATCAAAATGTAAAAATGGTCAGACACTTTAATGAAAATGGTCAAAATTTTATGTTTGTTTTATGTGAATTTGAAAAGAAAAAAGTATGCTTCAAGTTATTCGAGTTACTTTACCATGATGGAAAAAGACAATCTCCGATTAAAGAATTGAGCACTACGATTTTAGAAAACTTCAATTCAGATCAATCCAGATTGTGTTATCAGTCTGGCAAACTATACCAATTGGAGGGTTCTACCATGAGGACTTACTCACTCCCTCAATGTCACCTAGTACAAACTACTCAGTTGCCAATGATTTCGAATCCAACTTCTGAAAAGATTTCAGTAGCACCTGTATCTACTAATAGAATCCTTTTAACAGTTGACAATCAAGTATATCTGTTGGATTTAGCTCATTCGTCGGTGCTTTCAAAAAGATCTTTGACACATGCCAAAACTTTCCAGTTGCTAAGATCAGCTCCCATCGGTTTCCCGTCATCATCTCTTCAGAGCTCTGAATTTGCAACTAGAACTTTGGCAATCGGAGTGACTACAAAGAATGGTAACAATCCAACATCTGCATTGGAAGTCATAAATGTTGATGTGGGGACAGGCACTCTAAAGGATTCATTAGGTAAAAGTTTCCAAACTTTGAATGATTCAAAGGCACATAATTTAAGACCACTTTTTTTCGATGAACAGGTTGAAGATGGTGATAATGCTGATTCAGATGAGGTGTCCACATTTGCATATGGTGATATTTTTGAAGAGCTTTCCAAAAATAATAAAAGCATTAATAAATTCGATAATATCTTTACCAAAAGACTAAACATCCAAGAGGAACATTATACTGATAGGGATAGATTTATTTGCGACCAAGAATTTTTGAGCAAAGTGGTTCGCTTAATTCTTGATAGTTTCGATCTGGAATACCCAAGAGCTTTCACTTTTCTGTTGACGCATCCATTGTTCCCCCTAGATTGTACAAAAGGGTTATTAGGGAACTTAAGGAACCATCCAAGACTCTTCAAACAAGCTATAGTGACATGCCCTAACTTGCCGCTTGATGAGCTGTTGTCTGAATTGTTCTCGATTAACAATGGTGAACTTTGTCTTGACATTTCATTAAGAATATTACAAGACTATACAACTGATATGATCAAGGATGAAGTGAAAAAGATGAACAAGGTAGATATTCACAACTTTGTCAACTTCTTGATAAATCCAAAGGACGAAGAATTAATTCAAAGCAAAAATACACACCAATTGTTTCAATTATTGTCATTAGTGATAGATTCTATTGGTCTTTTTGCTCTTGATGGGGCTTTATTGCAGCACCTATCAGAATATATCGATGAGCAGGTGTATTTAGCAGAAAGAAATGCTAGGCTTTGGAATCTTTTGGACTCCAGAAATAAAAATAGTGGTGCCACCGGCTCGTTAGCGGGAAGCTCAAGAGCAAAAGAACAAACTCTACCTAAATACACTGTAGAATATTTAGAATTGTAAATTTAATCACAAACTAATTTAATAATAAGCGATGTAAGATTATTCACGGTGACTTTAGAAATCTTTTTTCGTTCAGCAGAATCGTTTGGTACTTAAATTGATAATTTCGAAATAAACTTCCTCGAGGACTGTTTAAACAATACAAAGGAGAATTGAACTAAAAAAGGATGGACATAAAGTTTTTAACTGACTCAAGATTACCGACCTCAGTCTTACATATAGAACCCAAATGCGTATCACCGTTGTCTCCATTATTCGTGTGGATTCCTGGTAATCCAGGTATTGTTCAGTACTATAAAGAGTTTTTGACCCAATTACATGAGAAACATGAATCATGGGAGATCTTGGCCATTTCCCATGCTGGTATGTCAATAGAGGACCCCCAATCGCAAAATAGTAAAGCCACTATTTACACATTGGAAGACCAGATCCAACATAAGGTGGAAATTATCAATCAGTTCTCAAAAGAAAATAGAGACTTAATAGTTATGGGTCACTCAGTTGGAGCATACATGGCTCAACGTGTAATTATGGATGAGAAATTGGTCGGTAAAGTGACGAAGTTGGGTTTAATAACACCAACTATTGTTGATATTCATCTGTCTCAGAAGGGAGCTCAATTCACTAAAGGGTTTTCCTGGATTAAGAACTTACCAGATATTGTAGCGATGATAAGTGATTTATTGTTTAACAAATTAGCGTCTATCATGTACACAGACCAACTCATTTCGTTCCTTATGGGAGTTGATAAGGATAGCATGCCTGTGACTACGTCTAGGTCTCTAGTGCAACATTCAGAAATCGTAAGACAAGCATTAGGACTAGCTGCATTTGAAATGCAACAGATAAGAGGCACATGGATATTCCAGAAAGAGCTAATTGAATACTGTAATTCTAAAGGAATTGAAACCAAAATTGTCTTTAGTGTTAACGATCCATGGGTTTCCGATGTTACAAGAGAGTCACTTTTGGTGTTCTTTAAAGAAAACTACAGAGAAAGCAATTTGGAGGTATCGGTATCTCAAGATCTTGCCCACTCATTCGTGATTAAACATTCCAAATACATTGTTGATGAATACTTTTAGCGTTATATATGACATTGTGAATTTAATTCAAATCAAATTCATATTTTACCTGTTCAGCTGGATGATCTGGAGATCTTTCAGAGACGTAGTTTTCTGAATTATGGATTACTTTTTCCACAAATGTGACTTTCTGATGATTTTTACTCACCAGTATAACGATTTGAGATCTGGTCCCATAGAATCCCATGGATGGATTTGTGCCTAAGTCTAATTCTGGTGAAACCTTCAACGGTGGAACAAAAATGGATTCCCTAGTGATATCGGGATTTTTGAGCAACTCTTCATGTTTCCGTTCCCGCGGAGGACTTATTGATGCAATTTGGAAGCACCTCGAGATGAAAGTATCTTGATCATGTTCTTCATCTACACTTTGTTCGATGAGCTTGTGTAATTGCTGTCTAGCCAATTGAACCTTGACCCAACCACCTTCGTCTCCGTGTCGATACACGTCGTTCGATACAACCATACAAGAATCATTGTTTTGTAATTCATTATTGGTTAACACATTATGCGTCTGACGCAGAGAATCAATGATCTTGTATTCGCCATTTTTGCAATCACCGTAAAAAAAGTTGAAATCTCCAGTGTTGTCCAATTCTTTGAACTGCTTTGCAAATTCCTCATAGGAATCCCATTGGTTCCAATCCAGTCCTTGTTGTGATAGGAAACTTGTAGGTATTCTCCCTCTTGAAGTCAATTGTAAATGACGTTCTCGTTTTGAACTTTGATCGAGTTTCAAATTTAATATGGTAGCGATCCTACCATCTTTATTGATCCCACACCAAGTACTAAATCTGTGAGAGTCTATGGTTTGTGGTAAGTCGCAGGGACATAGGATATAACCATCATCTTGCCAACTTGAAATATGAGCTCTACGACCAAAAAACTCATCTCTATTCGATATTAATACCAGTTCGTAGTCTGGATGGGACCTTGATGCCAATAATAGACACATTATCTGCTTATTGTGTCAAATGCTGTCTAAAACCATCTGACTCAGAGACCGAGTGACTCTGATTGAGATCAGCTGCTTTAATATGAGCAGATGCTATTAGTGCTCATCACGTCAATTTAAAGATAAATAAAGATTGATATAACTATCAGCACTAGTCGATAAGTCGATGCAGAGTGTCGAGGAATTGGAGCAGGATATTGAATCTTTGACTAGAGAAAGTATGAGACTTATATGCAAACATTGCTTTATTTTTCAGCGATAGACTGACTAACATTATAGTAATTTCTAGTTAATAGTCTTAGCCATAAGAAGAATGAACTGAATGCCCAAAAATTTGAAAAAGAATGCTCAGAATTGGATAATCATCCAGTCGTCCAGGAATTTGAGTCCCTCTTTTCTAGGTTTCCTAAGTTATACGAAGCTCTCGCAAGAGAGAATAGGATAGTGGAGCCTGAAGAAAACGAACAAGATGTTAGTCATGAAGAAAGCTCGATGATTAATTCAAATATTATGAAGAAACGTAAATTAGAATCCAGTGATGGCACAGTTCAACATAAGATGTTCGACCAGTCGATTGCCGACTTAATCAATACTAGAAATATAACACCTGGTAAACGTCGTGGTAAGTTGCAAAATTCCAAGAACCTAGAATTTCAAGTTTCTATTGAGAATAGTTATAGATTATTTGGAATTACTTTCTTCCCGTTGGTGGACCCATCAGATATTAACCTCCAACGCAATGATGTCAATAGGAAGATGTTAGGAATAAGATTGGAAGTATTTGATGAAAGGTTAGGACAATTCGAGAAACCACATTACATTTTGTTGAAACAAGTAGTCAAATCCGAATCGTGGTCTCTATTTAAGCATACGATTCCTGTATTTATTGACCTAGAGACAATTTTCCGGAGAATTGATAATGGTATCATTACAACTTATGATCAAGTCTACTTGTTTGCCAAACAGGTTTATATACAGTTGTTGCGCATAAGCCAAAGAATACAATTGTTGGAGGAATTGCAAGATTTGAGGCTGGTGTCGAATCTAGACATCGATCTACAAATTGCTGCTGTAGGCTTCAACATTCAAGGAATAAAAAAAGTTCAACTTTTCTTAGAAAACGACCAAGTGATATCCTGCAATGTCGACGATAATAACCTCAAAGCGTTCCTATTGGGTCCCATTAGAGAATTGAAGCTAAAATTACGTCAGTTAAATGCAATTCAGTAAAGAACCCTGTTGGCAATTTCATATCTGGGAATTAACCAGTACATGACAATGGGGCAGATGTACCCCATTGCACACCCTAGGAGTTTTTCCAACAAAGTGTGGTAGTAGATCGATGTTATCATTAGGATAAAGCACCACGTTGCCAGCGTGAAAATAATGAGACTGATGATAACCTTACAACAAGTATTAAATCTTCTTGTCATATCTTCTAGTAGCCACGATTGTAAATATCGAAGTTCGAACCAAAGAATCATGCTTATATTCACCAAGAAACAAAAATGTCCGCTAATGTCAAATCCACCTTCCCAATGAGCACCGTTTCTTCTGCATGTTTCAGCAGAATGGGTTCCGCTGTTGTCTGAACAGGATCCACCTGTTATTATAAATAATTCATCAATAAAAAGGAAAGATATAGCTAGCAACACATTCTTGAGAATTAACTTGACGGTGTATTGCTTGATTAAATTAGCAATGGGATTATGAAGCATGGTCCTAACATCACGCGGTAGTAAATCAGATGCATGGTTCTTTAGATATATTTGCAAACCAACTAATGCACAGAAAAGTATTGTCCATATTAGATTTCCACGGTAAGCAAATATTTGGTTCAAAAGATTCTTGGAATTCAGAAAGTAATATTTTTTCTTTTGAGATTCTAACCTTTCATGGCCTATCAAAAGGGCTAGGGTACAACCAATGGTCAACTCAATTGGATAGATACCAGCTACCTTTTTCCAATCGAGTGGCACTAGCCTCATTATGATTTTTAGCGGCCTTGGCATTCTTTTCAATATATATAGACTCACTTGCATATCTGAAAAGTAGAATAAGTTACATGATATTTATACGAACATGCGAACGCACGGTTGAAATAAGGATACCACTGGTGTATCAAGAGAAAGAAATTTTCTCGAAGTGTTTCACGTCGATCATAATTGAATTTAGTAGCAAAATATTTGGTGCCAATGACCAAATTATACTCTGAAGAGTTGCAATTGGATAGGACGGACCCCAATCTTTGGAGATTGCGTGTTGATAAGTTAGGTCGTGAAAGTTGGGCATATATTAATGAAGAGGATGCAAAGAAAGAGCCTCAATCCACATTTGTTCAATGGCTGCTACAGTTACCTAGTTTTCCTAGGCCTGAACCCAAAATTCACAGCGGTAATGAAAAAAGGTTTAATGCGTTAGAGGCGTGCAAAAATGGTGCTAGCTTTTATCAACTGCTACAAGATCCTGAATCTGGAATTTTCCCCTGCCAGTACAAGGGCCCTATGTTTATGACTATCGGTTATGTTGTAGTCTGCTATGTGGCTGGTATTGAAATTCCAAAACCTCAGAGACTAGAAATGATTAGATATATTGTCAATACTTCACATCCAGTCGACGGGGGATGGGGATTACATTCTACTGACAAGTCCACTGTGTTTGGAACTGCCATAAACTATGTCAATTTACGGTTACTGGGACTATCAAGAGATCATCCAGTCTGCGTTAGAGCTAGACGGACTCTTCATAAACTAGGTGGAGCTTTGGGTGCTCCACACTGGGGGAAAATTTGGTTGAGTGTCTTAAATCTTTACAAATGGGAAGGTGTTAATCCTGCACCACCGGAAACCTGGTTATTACCATATTTCTTACCAATTCATCCAGGTCGTTGGTGGGTGCATACTAGGGCTATCTACTTGCCAGTGAGTTATCTTTCATTGACTAGATACCAATGTCCTTTGACCCCACTTTTACAAGAATTGAGAGAGGAACTTTATGTACAACCTTTTGAATCAATCGATTTTGGCTCCAATAGAAATACAGTTTGTGGTGTTGATTTATATTACCCACATTCCAAAATTTTGGACTTGATGAATAGTATGATGGTATTTTATGAAAAGTACTTGAGACTTGATTGGATCCATAATATGGCGGAGAAAAGAGTTTATGATTTAATTAAAAAAGAAATTGTTAATACTGATTATTTGTGCATCGCGCCAGTGAATCAAGCATTTTGCGCCTTAGTGACCTTAATAGAAGAAGGTGTTGGCTCTCCGCAGTTCAAGAGATTTCAATTCAGGTTTAATGATGCGTTATTTAATGGACCACAAGGTATGACTATTATGGGCACCAACGGTGTTCAAACTTGGGATTGTGCATTTACTATCCAAAGTCTTTTCACAGCTGGACTTGCTGAGAAGGAGCAATATTATGACACTATTGTGAGAGCATATAAGTTTTTAGAAAGAGCACAGTTTGAAGATGAATGTGTTCCAGGAAGCTTTAGAGACTCTAGAAGGGGAGCATGGGGATTTTCCACCAAAAATCAAGGATACACCGTCTCCGATTGTACTGCAGAATCTGTGAAGGCAATAATTATGGTTAAAAAATCTCCATTCTATGCTGATGTTCACGATTTCATAAGTGATGAAAGATTGTATCGAGCAATTGATATACTTTTAAGTCTCCAAAACGTGGGCCCCTTTGAGTACGGTTCATTTGCTACATATGAAATGATTAAAGCTCCACTCATGATGGAAAAATTAAACCCCGCTGAGGTCTTTGGGAATATCATGGTTGAATATCCATATGTGGAATGTACAGATTCAGCTGTCCTAGGATTAACTTCTTTTGCTGAGTATTGCAATTACCGTGGCGCTGAAATCAGTGATCGTATTAAAATTGCTATTGACTATATCAAAAGTTGCCAAAATGAAGATGGGTCTTGGTATGGTTGTTGGGGTGTGTGTTTTACATATGCAGGTATGTTTGCCCTAGAGGCTCTTCATTCTGTTGGTGAAAACTACAATAATTCCAAAGTCGTACAAAAAGGATGTGATTTCTTTGTAAGTAGACAGATGGCAGACGGCGGTTGGGGAGAAACTATGAAATCCTGTGAATTACACACTTATGTGGAAAGTGAAAAAGCAATGGTAGTACAAACTTCATGGGTAATTATTGCTCTACTACTGGCCAAATATCCAGACAAGAGTGTAATTGATAGAGCGGTAAAACTTTTGAAAAATCGTCAAGAGAAATCAGGTGAATGGAAATTCGACGGTGTAGAAGGTGTATTCAATCATTCATGTGCAATTGAATATCCAAATTACCGATTTATTTTCCCCATTAAAGCCCTTGGTCTTTATATAAGTGCCTTTGGTGAAGACGCTATCTAAAATAAAAAAAAAAAAAAAAAATAAATAAATAAATAAAAAATCTTGTCTTATTTATGCATTTCTTTTAATTTATGTCATTTTCGGATTTAAATCTTTCCCATGCTGAAGACAGAGAACTAAACACACTCTCAGCAACCATCCTTTGTTCTAATGGTAATGAACTTGGAACTTTATCGGGATGTGTTTTTGAGACAGCTTTCAAATAGGCTACTTTAACCTTTTTAGGCATCACTAAATCTGCGGGTGACACTGGCTTCCAATTGGTCCAAGTCAATACGTCTTGCAAACTAGAAAGTAAATGACGAATGTCGTTTGACCTACCAGCTTCCCATGATCCAATTTTTTCATGAACCTGATCATATAGTGTACTTCTCTGAGAATCCTCCTCCGCTTTTTTGCGATTGTTTTCTTTGACTCTTTCTAGATTCTCATATCGTTTGTCAGAAAGACCAGGTGACGGAGATGAGTTTTTGGCGGGCACCGCTGGTTTTCTCGTAACTCTAGGTTTTTCGGGGTTGAGCATCTTTTGGCACCTTCTCTTACCATCCAGTATCTTGTCAGTACTGAAATTTCTTTCTATCAAGGACGTATATGCATTCAGCGCTTCTTTAAAGTTTTCAGAGTGTTCTAGTGCTTCCGCTCGTCTCTGCATAATTTTGGGCCACATATCACGATACGTTCTCAAAGGTTCACTGTTTTGGATTGGTTGAGACCATTGCTTTGTATCCTCGGGAAAGAGCCCTATTGCCATTGAAGCTATGTGGAGACCTTCCTTATATTGTCCAGTTTTCAACTGCGAAGCTATCAAGTTAGAATACGAGATAATACGCAGTGGATGTCCGTGAGGTAAGGTATTTGCCGATTTTTCGTATTCTTGGATGGCCGCAACGTAATCACCAGCCTTAAAAAATCCCCCAGCACGATCTTTGAATTCATTATATCCCGATAGTTCGATCTCCGTAATGGGGACAGTAGACAGTGGTGGTCTCTGTTTGGTTACAACTGCTGGAGCAATATTACTCTCTGCTGGTGGTATGTCATCAAAATCTAACAATGCAGCACTTGATTGTCCTTCGACTATTGATTCAGCTGAATTGCCTTGTGGTTGTAATGAGAGCTTCTCATGAAAATCCCCTAGTAAATCGCCTTCTTGTACATGGTCAATAGGATACTGCTGTTTTGTAGCAGACTCCAATTCCACTTGTGGAGATCCTTGTGTTCCCGAAGCCGAAGTGGTGAAAGTCCCAGGCGGACGTCTTGTAGGCTCAGGCTGAGAACTAAAGTAAAACTGACTTTGTTTCAGTCTATCGCTTCTGTTGGACTGTGAACCACTTTCTTCATCAGGGAACAAGCTAAACTGATCCACGAATTTCTTACCTTTGTTAAGGAAACCAGACGCTATCGAGAAAAGGTCCACGCTACTTTCTCTATGTTCACCAATATTGGGAGATGGCGCTTCTCTGTCCCAACTAGCTTGGGCCATCTGGTGATGCAATTGACGCCTTTTTAATTTTTTTCTCTTTCTTTCTTCCACTACTTCTTCATACAGGATACCCTTCTCATAGAAGTCAATAGCACTATCGATTGAATAACCCAGTGACATTAATTTTGCCACTTCCATATCCCTAACCTCGTCCACAATTTCTTCTGACTCCGATTCGAACTTTTCCTTTGATTTTTCAGGAGTCGTCTGCAATAAATCAAAAGTTGAATCAGATTCTTGTGAATTGTTAGCCTTCAATTTATCATCCGTATCACTACTGGCTTTATCAGATTTGATACCAAATAATTGTTCAAGATCATCATCGATCTTGGAATTGGTACTTGATGTTATTGGTGCTGGTTGTAACGGAGTAGTTGAGCTCGTTTCCGCAGAGTTATTTCCCGAATTATAAAAATCCAGCGGCTGATTCCCTTTATTCTTAGGTTTTGGTGGTTGTGGTGGTTCACCTCCTTTAAACTGTGTCAACAAATCTGCGAATGGATCACCCATCCTCTCATAAGCAAATTAAACTTGATGTGTTTTCAAAAATGTTTCGAATTGGCGTTCTCAAGAAAGCTACAGCTGTAATTATTCCCAATACTAACCAATTTTAGGATGTTGATTGATTCACTCGTACAGAGCTGACGTTGGCTATACCCAGATATCACATAGTACGAAAACGGAACCCACTTTTGAAATTTTGACAAAAGAGAATTGAAATAGTCAAGTAAAGCTCATCACCACAGTAGAGGTATTAAACCAACCAAGCATTCATCATGCATTTAATGTATACTTTGGGTCCTGATGGCAAACGTGCTTACACTTTGCAAAAAGTAACTGAGCAAGGTGAAATCACCAAATCTGCTCATCCTGCAAGATTTTCACCGGACGACAAATACTCCAGACAAAGAGTTACTTTGAAGAGAAGATATGGCTTATTACCAGGACAGCAACAGCAACAGCAGCAATAGAGGAGATCTAGTGTTCCTCTCTCCTTTATCTATAACTGTAGAATAGAACCACATGTAAGTATATGTAGTGAAAGAGAACAAAAAAAAAATTAACTGTGGAAAAGCTCTCAAAGACATTAATTTCATATTTAAAGCGGTGGTTTTCTATTGCCAGTTGTATCCAGATTAAACTGGATACTGTTATGGTAATTTTCACAAATTTGGCCCATTATTTCTAGATTCTTGTTCTTACGGTTGATATTCGCCAATTCTTGATTTAAAGTAGAAACACTTTGGTTTAGTCTTTCGATGTTGCCGATTATACGTGAAAGAATGTTGATCTGGACTTGTTCATGGGGGTTTTCCATTGTAGAAACCCTTGGTATACTCATTTGCTCTTGGATAAGCTCCACCATCCCTCAGCCATTAGAATCCAACTTATTCGTCCCGATGAGTTTCGTGACCACAAGCGAGCCCGTCTATCATGATACAGTTTGGTAGTCACGTGCTCTTACCACCCTCAGCGGCTATTCCCTTTTCAAAATGCTGTCGCACTAATGCCTTCTTGGAAGAGAGAATTCGAGAAAGCTGGACCAGAGGTGAATATCCCTTTTCTTCCCTTTTCTTCCCTTTACAGACTTCCTTTCTGGCTGAGATATTCACTTAGAAATGAACAGCTGTTGTCTAAGGACTATACATTAAATCACTCTTCACCAAACATCCAGTCGACCACTCTCCTGCTGCTTTAAATGTCTTAGAAAGCTAAGAAAATTATTTCGACAAGAGAGCTAAACATTTTGCCATTTATATATCCCATCAGCTCATTTCAACTTTTACCGATATCACTGCGAACGACAGTGACATACCGCCGTCACACTACACGAATAGTTACCCGTCCATTCTCATGGAACTCGATGGAATTTCGGAATTAGCCGCTGAGTTCCGAATATGCGGGTAATGCAACCACAGCTTAGTATTTTTCCAGCCTTTTCTTTTTTTCGGTTTTTCCTGTTGGGTTAAAAATGATCAACAAACGACCAATTTTCCGGTTGGATAGGAGCCAGACTATACATGTATACTATAACGTACATACGTACAACGTATGTGGGATCGCTTACTGCAATAAAGGTTATAAAATAATCAGCATCGCAATTAACAACAAAAAACAAATCAAGAGTTCAACAACGGGTCAACACAACAGATCAGCAAGTTAACACGTATATTCTGGTTTTCACTCTCTTTACTATTTCCTCTCTTCGACTGAAGTAAGCTGGTTGTGAAAGCTTTTTCCCTTTCTTCTACCTGGAAAAGTTCTAGAAATTTATCAATCTTTGTTTCTAGCAGTCATTATTTTTTTGAAACATCTTTAATCAACCATTATTGGAATCGTTTACATTTATCATCGCATTCAACAGTTGGTTAGGTCTCAACAAGGATCCTAATAGTTCTTTCAATTTTTTTTATTAGGAAAAGGTAATAAGAACTAGGGTTTATTTGACACTGGTACTGCCGAGACAACTGACCTGCCAGCGTTGGGTTGCATTTTTTCTGCATCTGTATCCGAATTTGCATTTACCAAAGAGATTCAGTGGGGTTGGATCTGCCTCTTTTTTAATATTAAGTCTTTTTTGGATTAATATTTTACTGCATGGAAAGTTAGGTTAAGAACCAAGAGATAAAAATTAAGGATTTTGAGAATGACTTTGGATTATGAGGTTTATAAGGAAGGAGGCATTCTCAATGACAGGTATCAGAAGATTGAAGATATAAGTGATGGTTCCTACGGGTTTGTTTCATTGGCCAAGGATACGCATAAGAAACAATTAGTTGCCGTGAAGCATATCTTTAAAATGGAGGAGAAAGAAGGAGAAAGAAATGACAAAGAGGAGAGGGAAGATGACAATGGAAGTCTTTGTTATGAAGCGATGTGGGAAATCGATATTCAAACGAAGTTGGGTAACGAGCATAGAAATATCGTTAAACTATTAGATCATTTTGATTCGTACATTGTTTTAGAGTACTGCCCAGGTGGTGATCTTTACGAGGCGATCAAAGGTGGACTAGTTCCAAGAAAGACTAAAAAAATAACTTATATCTTAGAACAAATGATTGACGCTATTGAATTTTGTCATAGTAAAGGTGTGTACCACAGGGATATTAAACCTGAAAATATTCTAATCACGAATTTGTTCGAATGGACAATAAAATTGAGTGATTGGGGATTGGCAACTACTGATAAGACCTCACTCGATCGGAATGTTGGCTCCGAGAGATACATGGCGCCTGAATTGTTCGAGAGTAATTTGGATATTGATGAACGTAAAGAGCCATATTCATGTGCTCAAGTAGATGTTTGGTCATTAGGGGTCGTTTTTCTCAATACGGTTTTTTTGAAAAATCCATTTAGTGTTGCTAATCAAACCGATAAGGCATTTTGTTATTTTGCCGCTAATAGAGAAGCATTATTCGATGTATTTTCTACAATGAGTCTGGATTTTTTCCAAGTTTTGCGTTATTGTTTGACTATCGATCCAGCAAATCGTGATTTAAAAAAGATGAGACAGGAGCTGCTTAACCTCTCGGAGTATACCTTAGATGATGAATACTATAATTCGTTAGATGACGATTTAGCAGTGGAGGAAGAACCGCCTTCACTTGCAGTTCCACCTTCGTCTGCACCAGCACCAGCACCAGTTTCATTGTTAACGCCTGCATCCTCAAATGAATACAAGAAACATATTGAAAAGCGTCGTGCAAGTGATGTTAAGGAAACTACTCTCGCTGGTGAGAGGAATAAAAATAACCAAAGGCAAGAAGCCAGAACAAAAAGCGTACCCAAATTTAAATTTCAGAAGAGATCACATCCATCTATGGGGAAAACTACGGAAGCTAAACCGATTAAATACAATCAAAAAAATCACTTCAATTTTGGCAGACCCCACTATAACAATTTGCACCAACAGAGGAGACTACAGCCCATCAAGGATTCTAGGAAACCTTTAGGTATTCCAACTCCAAATACGCATATTAACAACTTCTTTGATGATTATCGGAAGGCTCGTAACAACAATAATTACCATAGTAATAACCATGGTAGGAATGGTAACAGTTATCACAGTGGTTCAGAGTGGCATAACAACGGATTTAACACTAGGGATTTTTTTACGCCACCAAGTGTTCATAACAGATACATGGAAGGTATATTCTCTAGTGGGAGGAAACATGGTAATCATAACAACAACAATGGAAACAATAATAATCTTAATAGGCAAAGGCGTTCTAGCTTTTCGCAAAGCAACAATAACAACGTTAGGTCTTTCTTACATGCTACTTCGCCCGTTGGCCATTCACCTGGTAAATACATTCCTCCAAATGCTAGAAACCATTACAACTGGTCAATGGATTCAACACCACCAAATACCAACACTTATCATGAACAATTCACTAAAAGTGGTAGCGACAGCAGTGGAGGAGGTAATGGTCTTAACGATATGGATGATGTGTTATTTACTTTGGAAGAAAATGACAACGATTTTGTTAATGACCTGGATAGTTTATCGCTACACGATTCCAATCATGTTAAGGCACCTACGCCTACAGAAACACAGAGACCTGTTTCACCTGCTATGCCAACTGTTCAAGTCACTTCCGAAAACGAAGACTTGCCTGATCTGTTGAAATCACCAGCTACTGACTCCCATCAGCGTCTTTATCCGAAAACTAATGGTTTGAGCGGGTTCTTGAAGCCCTCAACGGATAATGTCGCTGATGGTCATCGCCATAGTAGTAACAATGGCGATGAAGATGCCCGTGACCATGGCGACAACAGCAACCCCAAGGTCCAACAGACAAAAGCCCCACGTAAGTCATCGGTTTCTGATAACAAATACAAATCCGGTGTCTACGTCCCACCGCATCATAGGAAAAATTCTGCATCTGTGCCTTCTCCAAGCTCTACTGCTAATGAAGCTACATTATCTGTTACCAACAACTCTTTAAATTACTCTACATCTTTTCAACAAAGACGTCAGTCGGGAAATAACGGATATCGTCCAAAACCGTTGATACCACCGATGAACAATAATCATTCGGATTTCACCACCGCAGTACAAGACAAAGATATTTTTGCTCAAACCGGCAGTGATGCCTTGCTTTTTGAAGATGATGATGCTTCAGCTCCTGCATCACCCCGGTCTGATAGCAACCACCCCGGTGAAAGGTCGATGTTTGGACCTTATGAAATATACGATAATGGTGCATTTCCATTAGGAAAGTTGCGTACTGGTCGTAAATCGAGTACATTCCAAGAGGAAGCGGTAGGGTCTCTGGAGCAGTATAAAAACAATTGGTTAATCCTACAAAGACAACAGGACTAACCTTCTTTTTTCATATGTAATGACTGCTAGAACAGAGAATCTTTGGAATTGAAAGGGATTTCACAGTTACGACTTAATGATTTTACTTCAATTTTATTTTAAAAGGCATACATATTTTACACGCTCATCTATTTTATTAGTTTTAAAGAAATTAACTGCATCTTGATAATAGAAAAAGGAAGAAAAAAAAAACAAAACTGAAAAATGAAACCAACTTATAATAATATATTAAAAATTACCTGTGTCCAATCTATCTTCCTAATTTTTACATGTAGATAAGTCTTTGATCCTTTGTTATAGTTCTTGGAGTTCCGCCATATGGACTCAAACAGTAAATGGCGCTTGCTAACAAGATAATCATAACTGCAATAATACGTGAATAACTATTGTAGTTGGAAACCACTGGCCTAGCCCATTCGTCAACATTTAATTGCTTAGTCTTGCCGAAATGTGGTGTCAAACTATCAGTTTTATTGTGCTTATTGTTTTCGTCTTCAGAAGTCCTTTCCAAGGCCAAATTTAGAACGCTAGGTATAAATACGTCGTTTTTACCGGATCCATTAGGCCCTAGAGAAGCTGCTAAAGTCGCTTCTTCTTTACCTTCATCAGGAATCAAATTTTGAACATTGGCAAAAAAGTCTGTAATCAATATGTCTTTAGGGTCTCTGTGGAGGAGATCTTTCCTAATACCAGCGTGAGAATGAACTTTCTCAAAAGTGTATGAATCGAAAAGATCTTGTAGCGTCAGATTAGAATCCTTTTCAATACCTTCCAAAAATTCCAAACTATAATAGGTAAACCTATCGATAACAGCTACACCAATTTCCACATCAGAATGGTGAGAATATGAACTTTCATCTATCTCCGATGATCCTACTGCCAAAATATTTGGAGAGTAAAACTTCGAATACATCGTATTGGCTTGACAAGTATCAATCATAAAGAAAATCTCGTTATAACGCTTCTTTTCATACATTTGTTCAAACGCATCTGCCAGATCTTCTGATGCAATTTCTTCAGCATCTTGGAATTTGAGAAAATCGTCACCACCATGTCCAGTCATGTAAATAAAGATGTTTGAATTTTCATCGGTTAACAATCTTTTAGACTTAGGTTGATCTTCGGACCACCTATCAGTTAATAGACGAATGAAATTTTCAACAGTAACTTCATAGCCTCTATAATCAACCTCTACAGAATCACCATAGAGATCAATAGCATGATCTTGGTTGTTGAAAACACTGCCAGGGAACAAATTCCTTGAATTACACGCTACATCATCACTCAACATTAGGATGATTTGAGAATCAGGAATACCTAATCTCTTCACAGTCCTGTACATGCTCAAAACGTTCGCCATATGTCTATAATTGAACCAAAATCTCGAAGTTGACACTAGGACGGCCCAATTGTTTGTATGTTTAGAATCAACCAGCCCAAAAAGGGGTTGAAATATCATCAGCATCAATAAAACGTACCTCCAAATCCCCAACATCGTCAATCTGATCCTTTTATTCGAATGTCACCAGCTATTCTCCTGTTAATGGTGCTTTTCTAAGGTAATGCTTTGTCATGGTGAGTCCGAGCCGTCAAATATAGTACAACTTGATTCTCACAAAAACAAGTTCATCGACCATTCGTGCAATAAGCAATTGTAGAAGGAAGCTCTTATAATTTTTACATATTCCAATTTATTTTGCTCTTAGTTTATATAGTATATAATTACTCCTCATCCTCAACTTTCTCTAGTAGCAGTGAGCTATTCTTGAGTCCAGCATCTTGTATGGTCATCTCAAGTTTGTCAATGAGATCTTCACGCTGATGACTTCCTAAGGTAAAATGTACTTGATCAAATCCTTCCATTAGGGCCTTCACCACTTCATAAATAGTACGGACGGGGTCTTCTACATTAAACCTTCTTACCATTCTTCCACCGTCACCTGTGCGGACCTGAATCCTAGTGGTTACTCCAGGTTTGTTTGGAGGTTCCTCATGGGGAACTGCTTGAATTGTATCAAAGGGGCCAGACTTTTCTGGAAGTAGGTTTGACTGTGGTTCTTCTTCTGATGGTTGTGGTTGTTCCTGTGCAGGTTCTCGTTTATCAACATCTACTGCTTGTTCAGCACTAGCTCCCAGCGATTTCTTGATAGCTAACTCCATTTGTTGTTCCTCACTAAGAGTGGTTGGATCAGGTTCTGGAGTTGGTTCTTTAACAGTTGGATTATTTGCGTTTGGATCCAATGAGAAATTGGCCAAGAATTCATTAACTTCACTAATAAAATTCTCTACTCTAGGTGCAGCACGATTCCATTGCTTTAGACGTTCACCAGTTAGTGGGTCCAAGATTGCAACATGTGGTAGTTCATCTTTACCTCTTAATCCATAAAAATTGATATAAGGTTGTGCATTGCGTGAATCGAATTGATATTGCAAAAATACAAAATTGGGTTTTACAATCCTTTTCACATCTTTAGAGGACCATAGATCCCTATTGAGAGCTTGGCACTGAAAAACTCCGGAATCCTGTACATTAATCATTATCCATTTATTTTTTTTTCTAGCTTTAGACCTGGCGCCATCAATGTCTCTCTTAGAAATCATGTCAAATGGCGGTCTAAATAGTCTAGCCAATCTTTCTTCCTTGGATAAGTTCCTAGGTCGTGGCACCATCCTTGTATATTCTCTTAAAGTACCATCCTCATCTATTTCCACCACCGGTTCTTCTACCAACTCCTGCAGCCCATCATCGTCACTATCACCTTGGTCCGAAGTTGAAGAATCTGAAGTAGAACCATCCATATCATCATCTAATCTTTGATTGAAGACTCCTGAAGGTCTTGAATCATCAAACATATCCCTTGTACCTCTCAAATGCTGGTACGAACCCCCATATCCACCAAATGATCCAGGGAAAACATGAGTCTCTGCTAAAGTCTCATGTCTTGCTTGATCTGGCGGCCTCACATAGTCGTCACCGCCAGCAGCATTATTCCCACCATAAGCCTCATTCTGTAGACTTTGAGCTAAATCGTCATCTCCTTGCGTTGCTGCTCTTAATTGGGAATTACCACCATGTTCAAAGAACAGGGAAATAGCTGTTTCTAAATCACCACCTGCCATCTCCAAAAACTGGTCAGCCAATTCTCCATTCTCAGCACCAGTGATTCCCATAAAATCAGCGACTTTATCCGACATGATTACCTGATTTCCTTAGAATACTTTATCTGTATGTGCATGTATATGGTGTGTAAAGCGGATGTGTTAAATGTGATATGATGAGATGAGTATTATAAGGTAATATACAAACATATATAGATACAAATAAGAATCTAGGGACGGAAGACAGGAGACAAAACACAGAGTCTATCGATTTGACTTTCCAACTTTGCTCTTCGACTTCATAGACTTAGAAGGTTTGGTGACTTTATTGGACTTACCACCAGTCTTGGTGGATGAAGAAGAGCTTGAAATCTTGGTAGAAGAATTGTTGTCACTTCTAGAATTGGATTTAGAGGTTTCAGACTTGCCCTTGGTCCTGCCTGGCAAATTCTTTTTCTTATTATTGCCATTAGTAGCTTCTACTTTGGCATCCTTCTTACTATCGTTGTTATCCTCATCATGATTATCATCATCGGAGGATGAGTTCTCACCATCCTTGGAATCAAACTTTGTATGCTTTCCTTGAAAGTTTGCCTGCGATATTGATGGGGTTAAAGCCTTATTCAGAACTTGCTTAGCACGGTTTTGTTCTTCTTTTTTATCCTGTTCCTTTTGTTCTTCGCTAGAATCTAGTTTCCTAGTACTATCCATGTATCTCCTCACTCTAGCCAATTCCCCCATTATTGGTGACATGTCTTTGTAGTTTAACACTTTCATATATGCAAACATCAATGAACTCAGTAAATATGCATATTTATTGGTAAGCTCTAACCTCTGTCTTTCATCGTTCAGCAGTAACAGTTGTTCATCGAGACTCTTAGCATTAAAACTCTCTAACAGAGGTTTCAGATCTTGTAGTTGACGATCTAAATGCGCAATATAAGGCTTGACCTTATTGATATCCTCCATTATCCACTTTCTTTTCACTTTCTCGTTGGTTAGCAGTGCAAGGTCATCTCATCTCATCTCATCGCTGAAAAGTTTTCAGTACATATATACATGGAAGGTTCCCAAATATAACAGAAATCAACAAGATGGGAACAGAGAAGATGGTTTCTAAACCTGGGCCAGCACTTCAAACTCATTCCAAGAGGCTTTGTAATATTGCTAGTAAGTCTTGCGACGTCGAATGGACTTCACAAGATGGGTTGAAATTGCAATCGCTAGATATGCAACTAGACAAGATATTGAAAGAATATGAATCCATTCTAAACAGGAAAAACAAGTCACAAACTGCCGCTGGGAGGGTCGGTAAACCATCATTTTCAAGATCAAGTTTCTACCATACCCAGCAACCTTGGGATAAGAGCCATTCATTCCGTCTGGCACCACCACCAGTGACCAATGCCAGTAATAGTAAAATAAACACCTCTCAAAAATCACCACAAGTCGATGCCAGACTCTTGCTAAGTAATTTACCGTTGTTACAGAACTTGAGAAATCTGCAACATCTCAACAACAACACTGACAAACATGATAGCTGATGATGACGGTAGATTCTTGTTGTTCTGCACACTTTTAAAGGCTTCCCGATCGAATTTAGCATTCTGGTAACAACTTAATATCGGGAGAAAAGAGGGAAGCAAAAGAGAAACAGGTGTCCAATATGGCTAGTCAAAGTAATGGAAGAGGTCTCGTACATCGAAACAGAGGCAAGATTGTTTTTTCGTTAACTGTTTTCACGAGTTTGATTACTGCAGGTTCAGTGTTTTTATGGATGGTTAAAAGATGGCTCTACAGGCAGCAATTAAGGCTAACTGAGCAGCATTTCATCAGAGAGCAGATACTTCGTAGATTTCAGCAGACCCAAGAGGATGGCCTATATGCACTGTACGAATTAATCCCTGTTTTTGCCCTTGTTATTGGCAGAAAACTTGATTTGGAGGAACTTGTGATTGCATTACGGGATAAGAAATTGAGCAAGATGGGCAACAGAGCTTCTGATGATGGGGTTTTATCGGGTATCAGCTCCAGCATCACTAGCAGTGATACTCATGGTTCCTTCCAGACAGGTGGCGAAAAGAGATCTAAGGCTGAACTGTGGAATGAACTGAAGGTCAAAAGTTTGGTCAAGCTGATCACCGTTGCTTACACCATTTCATCACTCTTGCTGCTGACCAGATTGCAATTGAATATCCTGGCGAGACGTGAATATCTCGAAACTGCTGTAAGAGTAGCAGTAGAAAAGGAAGGTAAAGACGAAGGGTTCAGCAATTGGTTCAAATCGTTTTGGACAGAAACCCAGGCAAATTCATCATCTTCTTCATCTTCAGGAAACAGTGACAAAACATCCTACATTAACGAGCAGGCATTTTTGTCACTCTCATGGTGGTTGCTCAACCGCGGTTGGATGCAATACGAAACTGCTGCACAGGAAGCGGTTGAATTGGAGTTCCATAACTTATCTCCCCGTGATACCCTATCACTGGAAGGGTTTAGTAATCGTTTAACCAATGTCCTTGTCAATATCAATGAAAGAATCCTCAAAAGTTCGCGGCTGCAGCAGGCATTGTTACCACCATCCCAAATGGAATTCTTCGTCTTACAGCAGACTCTAGATCCCGAAGCCCTTAGTATTGTTCAGCATGATGCCACTGTGCTTTCGCAACTCCTAAACGAAACTACACAGTGCATTCAATCCACGGCCTCTGCAATGGTACTCGAATCTCTCATCAACGAATCATTCCAATACATCATGACCCAGGTAGAATCAAATACTTCTACAAAGAAGCGTTCTGGTCAAGGCTACCAGATCGCCGTGTTCTCCATCGCGTGTAAAGATTGCTGTACAGCAGTACTCAAGAGCGGTGTAGTTTCAATGGAGAATGAACTACTAGCACGTCTAGACACATCTCGAGAGCTGGAAGATCTGAGTGCAAGCGTCTACAGTAACTTCGGTTGATCGTACGCATTTCCTTAGCTTCTTTTACCTTCTCGTCACAATCTACGTTCATCTTTCCATGCTCGTTCCGTCCGCATTACAACTAATCTAACAAGGGAACAAAGAAAGATGATTCTATCAAAATCCTATCTTCAAACTTCCTCTACAATCCCTTGCAGAGAAATTGACCCTTGAGTCAATAGGAACCAATTACAGCAATGCCAGAATCACAGGTGGTACTAGTCAGTGGAGAAGGTGAAAAATTCGTCGTCGAACGTAGGATCGCTGAGCGATCACTGCTCTTAAAGAATTATTTGAATGACATGCACGATAGTGTCCTAGATGATAGCGACGAAGACGAAGATGTCGTCATGCCAATTCCCAATGTGCGGTCAAGCGTCCTACAGAAGGTTATCGAGTGGGCAGAACACCACAGAGAGTCTACTTTTCCCGACGAGGACGATGACGATTCTCGTAAAAGTGCTCCAATGGACTCCTGGGACCGCGAGTTTCTCAAGGTCGATCAAGAAATGCTTTACGAGATTATTCAAGCCGCTAACTATCTAAACATCAAACCCCTCCTAGACGCAGGATGCAAAGTTGTTGCTGAAATGATCAGAGGTCGTTCTGCCGAAGAGATCCGCAGAACATTCAACATCGTCAACGATTTCACACCGGAGGAAGAGGCTGCTATTCGCCGTGAGAACGAATGGGCAGAAGACAGGTAGATGGATTACGCACACGTACCAGACGTACCAACCGTGCTAATATCGTTACTTGCTTCTCCTT